>JAOTON010000172.1:482500-776593 GCA_034440635.1 Lepas anatifera
TTGTGATCATTACAGTGTTCATCGCGCACACATACCTTTAATTGTCACAGTTCTCCACTGTTGCTTCACTGCCACCATGGTCTCACACAGGAACGACCACGAAGGAAGACGTCTTCGTCCACCAGAGCGCCATCACCCGCAACAACCCGCGCAAGCTGGTGCGTAGCGTCGGCGACGGCGAGATCGTCGAGTTCGACGTGGTGGTGGGAGAGAAGGGCAACGAGGCGGCCAACGTGACCGGACCGTCTGGGGAGCCAGTGCAGGGTAGCAAGTACGCTGCCGACCGGCGCCGTCGCTTCCGCCGCTCCTACTACGGTGAGGCGGCGCCGGCAGTCGCTACTGCACGGCCTGTAGGGGGCTTGCCCGTGGTGGATGCACTAGATTCACTAGATGGGATATGAATAATGATTTGGCAGGTGTATGCCATATATCCTGTGGTGTGCCCCAGCTGCTGATGTGCTGCTTGGCGGGTGTTTGCCTGCTGTATTGCCAGTGGGCTGGGGCTCATGGGCTCTGCTTATGATGCTAGGAATATGATTGGGAACTATTTTTCGAATGTGTTTCATGCGACCCTTTGACTTTGGTTGGTATTCTGCAACGTCGATCTTGGTTGTGCACGTTTTCTCATTGTAATATCCTTTTACTGCTATATGCTGTTGGCTTTGGGTTCTGTAGTATGCAAGCGATCGCCCATATTGAGTGTCCAGAAATTCATGATTGTACATGCAACCTCACACCTGGATTGCAACAGTTTAGCATGTTAAAAAACTCTTGAATAAAAATGTAAAGTGAAATTAAGAAGGTCCAGCCTGTTTTGGAATATACTCTTAGATTATTTGTATCATTTTAAATTATACTTGGCCGTCAAATGTGGATTTTGCCATGGTTACAAAGGAAGTGCCGCTAAACATGATTCTGAACTTTTAACATGTTCTACTTTATCATTAAAGTTTTAGCTCAGACGGAAAAAATTACTGAGACAGCTATTTTTTGGAGAGTATATTTGTTAGTACCTGGATGCTGTCTATTATCTGAATAATTTCAAGGTCAGTTCTCCCTTCAATTTGGAAATCATGCTCTAGAAAAGTATTGTTGGGACATTCCCTGTATTTGTATGGAGATGAGACCCTCATGCCCTCATTGTCTGTTGCATGATACAGCCATTGTCTTGTAATTGTCTTGTCTTGTCATGCCATTTAAACACTCAAAGTTGAAAAGGCTGGGATTAATTTAGAAGCTCATAATTTGGCGCTTTTCACACAAAAGTGTAATGTTTACCCAGCAGTGGTGCTGTTGTGCTGTAGAAAGCTATGATACTGCCACATCAGCCGATATCTGTGCGCCCACCCTGAGCCGATATTTGTGCCTGCTGATAGCTGAGGTCTGTACCAGATCAGAGCCGAGATCTGTGCGCTTGCTCAGAGCCAAGATCTGTGCGCTTGCTCAGAGCCAAGATCTGTGCGCTTGCTCAGAGCCAAGATCTGTGCGCTCGCTCAGGGCTGCGGTCTGTGCGCTCGCTCAGAGCCGAGGTATGTGCGCTCGCTCAGAGCCGAGGTCTGTGCGCTCACTCAGAGCCGAGGTCTGTGCACTCGCTCAGAGCCGAGGTCTGTGCGCTCGCTCAGAGCCGAGGTCTGTGCGCTTGCTCAGAGCCGAGATCTGTGCGCTCGCTCAGAGCCGAGGTCTGGGCTCGCTCAGAGCCGAGGTCTGTGCGCTCGCTCAGAGCCGAGGTCTGTGCGCTCGCTCAGAGCCGAGGTCTGTGCGCTCGCTCAGAGCCGAGGTCTGTGCGCTCGCTCAGAGCCGAGATCTGTGCGCTCGCTCAGAGCCGAGGTCTGTGCGCTCGTTGTCGGCCATGACGCCAGAGAGGCTCGGTTGCGTGTCGATGTCGCCTGTGTGCTAAGATCTCGGCTCACTGTCGGGGTGGTATGTCGGGTTCGCGCTTGGGCGGTGGCTTGGATCTGACTGTGGCTGGGCTCTGACTGACGCTGGCTCTCTGGGCTCGCTGTTTTAGACGACGGAGAGGGCCGCGAGTACTATGGTAAGTAGCAGGCCACATTCGCCGGTGGAGCCAGCCTTCACCTACCCTTCTGCATGCTAGATTAGTAACGATAATGCATGCACCGGCTCCGGGTTCTAAGGAGCAAAGTACAGCTTGCTGTGTTTGCTGTTAGTTTGCTCGACTCAGTAAAATGACTCGTTATGCGAGAAACGGAAGACTATATGTGCATGTAACGACGTAATGCTTCATACTAGGTACAGCCGAGTGCAGATAGATAGACAGGCATTAGGCTCTTGCGTGAAGATTGATCTCTGTCCATTTCGGACTTGAATGGCTGTATGCCTTCCTCAGTGTGTGTCAACGATATTTGTAGACTGATGGCCATGTCAAACGGGGTATACATGGTCTTAATCTAATGGACTTCGGGCCATTTTTTTGGAGGTCTGGGACTTTAAGCTATGTATATTCGGCGAGAGTACTATAATATGGCAACGAATTGGAACGGAGTTTCAAGTATTCGTTGGCATCAGTCTTTAAGTTTGTGGAGGTGCACTGTTTGAAACGAAACCGCACCGACTTATGCCATGGCTCTAGAACAAATGTGTACAAAACACAGTTTAAACCTGTCACTACAAATAAGTTGGGTACGCGGTGTACTTAGCGGTAACTCTCAGCAGTAACTGAACAGTTATATTGTTACATGACTTATGAAAGTATATGTGAGGATTCATAACTTAAAGGGAGATACGCGAAAAAATTATTATTGTGTTTTTTGCTATTTGAAAAATCCTGATTACCAAACTATCAATTATTTTTGTATCTTCGGCAAAACTTTGGGAGGCCACTCACTTATTATCGAAATAGGTTAACAGTTCCGATAAAATGCTGAAACCTTCACCCATCACTTACTTTTCGAAAACTATTTAAAGTTCAAAAGCAGTGTTTTTTGTAATGCAAATGTCTGTTCTGTATTTGTATTTGAATTAATTTTAAAAAGTTTTTAAAAACTACAAAATGAATTAGCTTGCCCTAGAAACGGGGAAAAACATAATTACTCAAGTCTTCAGCGGTTTCGTACCTCGGGTCTTGAGTCATTTTCTGCTTCAGCCCCAGGATGACAAAACTTTTGCGTCAGATAGGTCACGTGACCCCGGTATGAGAATTCCTAGGCTTCTGATTGGTTAATTGTGATTTCTTTTAAGCCCCATATTTCTGTTTCAAAAGAGTTTTGGAATATTGTTTTTCTGAAGTAATTTTTTTCTGTAGTTGTCCAAAGTTCTACATCACTGTTTAGGATAGATATGACCTAATTCTTAGAGAAATTGATAGCCTTAGCCGTGTGTACGTTATATACACCGATATGAGGTGTATATGACCTGAGTCGTCTAGAAATGCTGACTTTGAGAGCAATTTTAAGGCATTTGCAGGCCGAATTCGCAAAAATGAGAATAGGACTTCTGAAACAACTTTTGTGACTTTTTGATCTAGCCAATAAAATGTTTTTTGCGTATCTCCCTTTAACCTTGCAGGTCCCATGCACGTGTCTGAGAAGCCCTGGCGCTTGAGGTGTTTTTTATTGTGCTCTCATGTTAGCAAATATTTGATTTTGTACTCATCATTGCCTTTGGACTATCTTTGAGGTCCTATTCGGATCTTGTAGAACTAGATTGCAGCAATTGTAGATAATATGGGTGCACTTAAAGGGAATGGACCACCTTGCCAAAATTCCAAAAAGACAACTCAAGTCTGGAAGTATTGATACCACTCCGTTTCCACCTTCAATCCCTCATCACAAAAATAAAACATTTTTTGTGCAATTTTAAGGTTATCAAAACAGAATGTGGCTCACTTGGGCTTGATACAACCATCGCGTGTGATTACTAGGCTGGCTGTGAGGATACTGCTCACAGCGTGTCAGCCTCGTGGCAGCAATGCCATTATTCACATTTATCACGTGGAAATTGTTGTAAGCGGATGGAGAGGGACTTCTGCTTGGTTTGAACTAAGGCCGTGAAGTGGGTGTCTCACGGTTGTAATGGGATTTGAACTGAGATAGGTAGCGGTTCTGCAGAGCGTGCGAGAAACCATTATTGGCATATTTTATTTCACCCGTAGCTGGCTGTATTATATTCCCATACACTTGAAAGTTCAAAGTTAGCGGAACTATGTCCAGATTTCAAATCATGAACAAATCCCTTAACGTCTGGCATTATATATCACGTGATAAATGTTAGTAAATGGCATGACTTTTGCAACGTTATTTGCTGCAAGCAGCCAGCTCTGCTAGAATTCCTGATTATATGCCGTGCTTAGGTCAATTCAGGGCAGTAAGAAGAGAGGCGATATTTCTATTTTGAGCGATGAAGTGGAAACAAAATGTGGTTTCCTGATTTTCAGACCTAGTCTGTCCCTAAATAAACCTTAGTGGTTTCTCGATGCCCTCCATAAAACCGCTGTATCAGTTGAAAACGCATTTTAAAGGTGGGGCACTCAATTTATCGCATATATTTTTGTCGTCCGGTACGCTTTGTTGCTATACCCCTGCTATACACACCCCGCCTAAGTCTCAGCCGGGACCAGACCCAGCTCCCGCCCCTAAGTCCCAGCGTCGGGCCCAGACCCAGGTCCCGATGCTGGGAGCAGAAGTATGGCCTCTGGTTTTGGCAGGTTTTGGGTACTCTACAGTTCCTTGTAGGATCTGCGGAATCTTTTCTCCCACTTTTATTCGAGAACGGTCCTCCACTTGGCCCATACAAGATCATTTCGCGGGTTTGAAGGGGAAGATTTTCGGAAGAGGAATCGTTACTCAAATAACGTTGATAAGTTTTGAAGTGCTGCGGCGAGGAGCATGATGATGAGTTGTTAAGATATTCCTGGCTTCCCTCGATCCGGAAATGTAAAACACTGAGATTATATATTGGCACAGCCCTTCATCAGAATCGTGGAGTAAATATCAATATTTCAGTCCTAGTATAGCCGACCTCGAATTCGAATTGAGGTCTGGCTATCTAGGACTGGAATTATTGATATTTACTCACATTCTGATGAAGGCCATATTAATCTTCAGTTTTTATTTGGTTCGAGGGGACTTTAACAACTCACTCAAATAACCTTTAAAAAGGCTTGTTGTGCTGATTTATTCTCGAAATTTTAGCTGAAGCTGTTGTTTAGTTGGCTTTTGACTCAAAGCGCGCTAGTAATCCGTCAGAGGTAGAATTGTGTGACTCTTTTATGTCAATCTGCTCGCCAAATCTCCGTCACGCTTTGGTGCCGCTTTCCCAGCTGCCTCTACGCAGACGATGCAGGTCACTCCTCTAACGATGACTGCCCGCCGGAGCACCGCTCTTCTGCCAGCTCTTTCCGCTTCAAAAATTGTCTCCGCCACGTGCTGCCGCACATGAGGACCGTACCGAGCGTGACACAAACGCGCGGGGAAATGACAAAACTTTGGGACGCTGTGTATTTCAGTACCAAATTTCCGAGTTCCAGCTTAACGTCTGATGTTTTACTTTCCAGTCTTGTTTAAGACCAGTCTGTACCTGTGGACTTTGTGGGCCATACATGTCTCACTTTTCTCTTGTTTGAGTATCTGAAGGCATCAGTGAGCTCAAAATGGGAATGTTAGTTTGGGAGCTCAACCCTGGAAAGAGGTCTGAGTGAAGAAAATTCACCTGGACCATTTTTAAACGTTTGGAAATCTAAGCTTAGTGCGCCAAAGTAAAATACTACTTGCGTTATTTAGGTACTAGTTTCATACAAATACTAGCGTTATTAGTGCCACCTCGGTAGCTCAATTGGTAGAGCTTTAGGCTCTGGTTGACTGCTCAGTGGCAGTGCATGGCTCAACACGTGTGATCGATTCCCCGGAGATGCTTAGGCACTCAATATTTACCCGACGTAGGCCGGCTGGCCACTGACAGGTGAGAGAGTGACCTGAGAAGGGCCGACCGTCTCTGTGCTTCGTGGAACGTTCAACGCTGGCTCTCAAATTTTACCCATGGTTGCAGACATTGCTTTTTCGGATGGTGGTAGTCGGGGCGTCTTGGGATAATTACGTTGACAAATATATTAAAACCTTGACTCAGAAGGCCGATCTTGCCATAACTTGCAAACAAAGGTAAATTGAATTAAAGTGTATTGTCGTAAAAAGAAGTCGAAACGTTACGAAAAATTACGCTCAACTAAGCTCTCAGGAATGGCTGCGTTGGAGAGATCCGTCCACGTTGTGCAGTTTAGCAGCCCTCCCACGGTGCTGCTGCCGTGTCGGTGCGGTTCTCTGTGGGGTGTGAGACCTCCCTGCTACTGTGGGGCCGGCTCATGTGGCAGCCTGCAGCCGCCGGAACACGTGGTTTAATTGCTGCGACCACCTGCGTTCCGCTAACGCTCAATATATCGAGTCAGGTGCGGTGGGTAAGGTACGGTCTGCCGGGGGCTCTGCTCGCGGTCATTGGGCCGCTATCTGGGTGCGTTACCAGCCCACTGTCAACCCGCCCAGATCAGTCACAGCGCCGCTGTTTTTCAACAGTAATGCTAATATTTGGATCTAACGACGGAACAGATGCTGATTATTTATGTCGGCGCCTGCTGGTGTCAGGTGGATGAATATTGGCGATCAGATTACACATGCAGGATATCCGTCGGTACTAGATCCAGATACGTTTATCCCAGAGAGCGGGCGCCCTAACCACTCAGCTACCAGCGTTTGCAGCAGCGGATTGAGACGCCTCGATGAATTGGTGAATAGACTATTTTCTTGAGAGAATGCCCCATGTAAATGTTGCACTAACATCGGTTGTCGTGTGGCCAAGCTGGAATGGCATGAATCCTGTCGTGGCTGTCTCGACGGCGTGAATCCTGCCTTTACTGTCGGAATGGCACGAGTCCCGCTGCTGCCGTCTGAACGACCCAAGTCGTGCCGGCTCTTTCCCTGATCCTGCGGTTTTCTGTATTATCTGGAGGTGTGTGAACCGTGTCGGACGGGGATAGATACGGCGCGGTATCAGTAGATAAAGGCGGCGGTGCAGTCAGGGCTCGGTAGGGTCTAACCAGGCTCGGTAGTTTTTTCCATCCCTTTTCTGTGTCAAAAACAATCTCCGGTACAAAAGTATTCGATTTTTTCAACGAAGTCCTCTCCTTTAGTGAGCCCTGTTTTGGTCCCCCATTTCTCTTTCCCGTACCAACATGTGGTGTAGAAAACGTGGAACAATACTTTTGCCACATTGCGCCCAGTGCGTGACTAGATTTCTGTCAAGTCGAAGTCCGTGTTTTCGATGACCGTTATAAAAACTTTCTTGCACTTTGAATTCGTCCGTTAGTGTTCATCGCTGTTATTTTAGGCAGAAAAAACGGTACGTTGCGCTTACGTGTTGTGCGTTAGTCCGGGTACAATGTATAGCATCAACGCTGTTGGCGGTGATTTGTGTTTCTGAGAAGAAGAGTTACCTGGCCTGTAAGGTAACTTAATGTCCCACGGCCATAAAATCGATTGCGGGCTCTCGTCCTGTGCAACTTCGAATCTCTACGTGAGTCAGGAGCGAAACGCTACTGAATAGACGCACGTTCTGTTGCTGTAAGTGTGAAGGTGACCAAAACCCAAAAATAATTGGGAGAGCTGTTTAAGACACAGTTCATGTTTAGTATCACACTAGAACTTGTTCCGTTAGTGAATCAATTATTTACTGCGCGCATATCGGCCCCAATTTCAGTGCTAGCGAGAACGCTGAATTTCTTCGTTCTGTTTGTTTTCTAAGCTGCAGAGCGCAGAAACGCGCGAGGGCGATTTGGCCGGTGCCAGATGTCAGCCCATTCCAACAGCCAATCGGTATCTGTCGTGTGGCGGGGTTTACGACGGGCCGGACCCCGGGCGGTCTCGCACGGCGGCGGTCCCCAGTTGTCGGGGTGGTGAACACACCCCAGCTGCGACGGAGGGATGATTGTGCGGCCGACAGCGGCGCCCCGAGGCCACGCGAGCTCTCTCCGCAACACCCTCGGCTGGCGTTTCTGTGGGTGTTCCGCTAGTTTCAGGTCAGGAGCGTTATCTTATATTTTCCTTTATCCTATCTTATCATTCCCAACAAGAGGGTTTTTTATTCATTGGTGTTAATATACAGATACATTTATTGGCAGACATTGTTGTGAAATTTATGCCGAGATTGGTGCATAAGCCCGGAAGGGCTTAACTCATGGCACCGCTCTCAGGAGCATCTTGGGCATTACATGGCACGTAAACATACATACACTCGAAGAAAAAAAACATTCGCGGCACTAACACAATATGCGCCAGAAAGGGCCAAATCATGGGATATAAATCGTGCGTTAGAGGAGAAACTGATTATTTCGGATTTATGCAGATCTAGTCGCGGAAAGCCAACCGACGCCTCATCAATCGGAAGTCCCGAGACAGCAGTGACCAATCAAATTTTAAACCTATGCCTAAAATTGGTTTTACCCATTCATTTCAGGCATGTTAGCATAATGGATTTAACACATGTATGATAGAATACTATTATACAAATATAAGCTGTTTCCTTAAAGATCATCACTGATTGAAAGAGTCCTCAGTCCTATCCAAATCATTCAGAATGCGGGAATACTCACTTATGCGAAAGTGTTGTCACGTTAAAATCCCCTGGGGGAAGTGGTCTGCCACCGTCGGTTTCCTAAGTATTTCTCAAAACTGATTTAATTGAATTCGGCAAGAGAAATGCCGATGTTGATGGCGGAAATGATCCTTGAGACTGCTTTCTTTCTGCTATGGCCGGATCGATGATGGGAGGGGGTGGGGTACCGTTGCCTTAGCAGCTAGCTTTGCTGTAGATATTGCATAGTTACGATCGTCGAATTATTAACAACAATCCTGTAAGCATTCACCTGGGAGAAACAGAACTGTGCTGACCAGTCTTTGATATTTCAGGGCACGCTTAATGTACTGGGGTCCGTACCTTGATGTGTCACCGCTGGGGAGGGGGGCGTGTTCGCCTCTGCCTGTCTAATTTTGAGAGCAAATCTTAGGGACAGGGCCACTAAAAACCTGTTGGGGTGAAACGAAATTGGAACAGTTGTTGGCCATGTTAATATTGAAACCGTGAGAGTCATATGGGTTTCATGGTATTACAAGGCATAGTACAGTTCCCTTTACAATTTCTTATGGTTAACTGTGGCAGATATTTAGGTCACCATTCAAGTCCTCTCATGGGAGCTATTCCATTGATGTGCAATATGACCATGATAAAGCGAAAATGTAAAAATGTCCGACCTGTATTAATTATCCGAAAGTTTTTAGGGATATATGTAAGGTTGCTGATCTGACCTTTATCTGCTGAAAGATATTTCACTAATTTTCTTCGTATACTTTTGGCTTGGGGCCCTGCTCTGACCTTAGGTCAACAAAAAAAGATTCTAAATTTGTAGACCCTGGTGACCTATGGTGCCAGACTGGAAATATTCGGCCATCAGATGTCACTGTGGTCACTTCAAGCTCGTGTGATTTTATGTATTGAGCTTATGTCACATACCTTGAATATTCACCTTGCCTGAAAGAACCAGACAACACATTTGGGGTCATGCGTCAAAACATTGTGGATAATTTTACAAGTTTTGTACTCGTTTGCATGCTATTTCAAAACCACTGGGGATAAATTCCGCGCCCCAGTGGGTCGCGTGTCTAAAGTGACTCAAGTGACAGCGTCAGGCACCTCAGATGGGAGTGCTTTATAGCTCTCAGCACCTCACAGTGACAAACGCGTGCCTTGTTCTGGCGGGCACTAGTCTTAACTGTTTTGTGAACATCTCTTGCGTCGTGGCGATGTCTACAGTCACAAACGGGTCTCAAGTGGGTTCATTGGGGAACACATTACCCATAAGGCGCTGTTGATGGCAGCCAACAAGTCATTATTGATTAAGAATATTCCACGACTGTCGGTGGGAGGCCGGGAAGTCTCCTATGTGCCGTTACTGATGCGGGATAATACTGGTATGGACGGTAGTTAGCTTGGTATAACCTGGTCGGCCCCGTCCCGCTCCAGGCTGGCACGCTTGGTAGCGGTGACAGACGGCGCCCTTTTCCCCGCAGATGACGAAGAGGACGACCTTGACGGTGAAGACGGTGACCGCGAGGGCGGCGGCGACGGCTCGCGCGGCAGGGGCGCGGCCGCGGCCGCGGCAGGCCCGGATACCGGCGCTACCCGCGCTACTTCCGACGCCGCCGCGACGACGAGGCCGAGGAGCCGGAGGACGGCGACGAGGGTGACGAGGCGCCGCCGCCGCGCCGCGGCCGCGGCCGGGGCTCCCGCGCGCGCGGCTACGGCTACCGCGGCCGCGGCGGGTACCGCCGCCGCGAGAACGGCGACGAGAACGGCGACTACGAGGAGGAGCTGGAGGACGACCGTCCGCGCGGCCGCGGCGGCTACCGTGGCCGCAGCCGCGGCCGGGGTCGCGGCGGTGGCCGGGGCCGCGGCCGTGGAGCCGGCCGTGGACGCGGCGCCGCTCGCTCCGGCTCCCGCGAGGACGCTGGAAAGGTGGGTGTCGCCTCAGAGCAGCAGCCGGGCGTGCTGTCTGCGGGCTTGATGTTGGGTGCATTGGACCGGTTATTGGGAGGAAGCATGTCGTTATTTGTGGATAGGTACCTGGGTGGTTGTATTTTCTGAGATCGATGTCAGCATGCTGTCTGGGCTGAATTGTAGAAACCCACCAGCCCCGTAGTTTGTGAGATGGGTGTTAGGTTAGCACCGCGCGCCGTCCGTGCATGCCACGTGCACCGGCGTGACGCCACCAGGCCGTCAGTTCAGGTTGTACCGCCATTTTCAGGGAGAGGGTGACGCTCAGGAGAACGGCGGAGAGGTACCCGCCGAAAAGGTGGGTCGCCGATCTCCGGCCCGCGGCAGAAAGGACGCCACCGGCTAATCGTGGGGGGCGGATGGCTGTACCACTACACCGACCACGGGCCCGGTGGCTTCTGATTGCCCCTGTCCGCCTGCCCGGTCCTCAATCTGGGGTGTGATTCCAGGGAGAGGAGCTGATTAGTCGGCTTGCATGACTGCTTCACTGTCTGCACTCACCAAAAATAGCCGAATGGGGATCTTGTACTTAATGCCGCTTGTATCTGACATGTACTTTTGGGTCCGCACGTTTCTCCCGGAGGCGTTTCATCATGAGGACTACCTGCCTCTCGTTTGTGTTGTATTTTTGCACGCACGGGACATGAGGACGTATCTCAGTGCAAGCCCTCCCCCTGCCCCCGTCTGTGGTGTGTGTTGTTGAGCACCATCTTGCATGCTGAGTCGGGATCTGCCCCCTCCTCAGCCCAGGAGCCCGGAGCCGGCACCCGCCAGGAAGGAGCCCCAGGTGAGACCGCTGACTGTGTTACCACTTGCTGCTGTTGGGGCATGCGCAGTGACAGCACGTGCCGGTTCATTGCCGTAAGCTTGTTTTCTGTTTCGGCCCCTGGAAAAGCTCTGGGCTCGCCTCACGTTGTAATAGCTGGTATTGTCATGGCTTGCTTTTGTATAACCAGAAGGAAATACAGGGATGAAACGAATTCACATATTCCAGGCAAAACAGATTAAGCTCTAGTGAACGAAAATGCGACTTAATTTTATCATAGACAAAAAAGCATGATTAAGCTCTAGTGAACGAAAATGTGACTTAATTTTATCATAGACAAAAAGCATGTTCGTAAGTATTTCCCGGGGCTTTTCACCATTGTACTAGTACTGTGCTTTTTAAGTTTTCCTTTCATTCAATTAGGTTTACAGTATGCCAGTGATGGATAAGCGAACTGGATTATTTTAAGATGCTTTGGAAAATATTTGAAATGAAATGTAGTGGTCGGCTTTAAATAGCATCAGTAGGCATTAAACAATGTTCTGGGGAAGTTTGGTTGTGTTGCAGAAAGTGCACTACTTCGGTACTAATAGCTCTAACGACTTGTTCACGCAGCTTCTTGCTTGTATTTTTCCTTCTTGATTGTTTTTTTCTCTTTGTTAACATGTGTTCACGTTTCATACGTTTTTGTCACATTGCCTTTTTAGCCAGTTGCTTCGTCAATATTGCGCTGACTTGTCGCTGAAAAAGTTGTATCTTTGCGAAGCAAAGATAATCCTTGCAGTGCACAGGATATATTTCCACTCTACATATTTTTCAGAGTAACTTTCGTTGACTACACTTGCCCCCGGCACCACCCGACTTCCTCCTCTGTATTGCTTTAAAATACCCCATCATCATACTTTTGAAATAAAATACCAATTATAATTACAACATGTTGTTTTCATATCATTGGATAGATCCAGCTAGAACCGTTAAGTACCACCGTTCCTGGGCACAGGGTTAGACCCGTCACTAGGTAATGTATCCACCCCCACAGGTCATATTCCACTATTATTTGAGGGTTGGAATTGTTATCCTCAGTGTTTTCATTATCAAGAAGAAGGATCATAACCGACTTACACTAGTTCTGATAGAAAATGGTAAACAAAGCCGAAAGGATTCATCGATATTTTTACGGCGTGTCTTCATCTGATGAACAAATCGGAATTGGAAGCCAGAATCGAAAGAAGCACAGTTGCCGTTAAATCACGATTCGCTCGCGCATCCAATCAAAGATCAGATTTCGCTACCAAGGCCCTACAACAATCGGGAAAAAGTAAATCACATTTATAAAGCTGGTAGCCTACGCAAAAGTAATTGTTAGGAGATGTTCAATACGTGAGCTAGCCTCCCTCACAAAGATAGATGGTAACGAATTGAAGGATTATACAGCAAATGCTTGTGTTATCTAACCAGCTGTGAATTGTGTTCATACGTCTTGTGATCCGTGCCAATTTCTGTGCTCCAGTGTGATGATATGATGGTGGGAATGCGGTAAAGTAACCCATAATTGTGGAGCACCCGGAAGGAACTAAAAATCAAAAGAAGAATGTGTGGTGGCGTGGTGACTGAATTGAATTTTGGCTCTGAGTCTAACTTTGACTGCCTCCGATTGTGATTGTCCCCGTGACGCTGTGGATGAGGGATGGGACTAACTGTCCCCGTGTCTAACTGACTCCGTGACTCTGGCTGAGACGTGCCCTGTGTCTGACTAACTGTCTCCGTTGACTCCGACTGAGACGTGCCCTGTGTCTGACTAACTGACTCCGTGACTCTGGATGAGACCTGCCCTGTGTCTGCTGTCTCCGTGACTCTGGCTGGGACGTGACCGGGTCCCCTGCTCTAGCGCCTGTGTCTGTCTAACTGTCTCCGTAACTCTGGCTGGGACGTGCCCTGTGTCTGACTAACTATCTCCCTGACTCTCTGGATGAGGCCTGTCCTGTGTCGACTGACTGTCGCCGTGGCCTGAGGTTGTAATGCCGTCCTCACTTACTTCCCGACCTGAGTTTAATGCCGTCCTCACTTTGACTGTCGCCTGGCCTGAGGTGTAATGTCGTCCCACTTTGACTTCGCCGCGGCCTGCTTAATGTCTCATTTGACTGTCGCCTGACCTGAGGGTGTAATGCCGTCCCCACTTTAACTGTCGCCGTGGCCTGAGGTTTAATGCCGTCCTCACTTGTGACTGTCGCCGTGACCTGAGGGTGTAATGTCGTCCTCACTTGTAACTGTCGCCGGGCCTGAGTTTAATGTCGTCACTTTAACTGTCCCTGGCCTGAGGTTTAATGCCGTCCCCACTTGTGACTTCGCCGCGCCTGCGGGTGTAATTGCCGTCCCCACCTGTGACTTCGCCGTGGCCTAGGTTGTAATGTCGTCCCCACTTGTAATGTCGCCGTGGCCTGAGGTTGTAATGCCGTCCCCACTTGTGACTGTCCCGCGGCCTGCGTATAATGCCGTCCTCACTTGTAACTGTCGCCGTGGCCTGGGTGTAATGCCGTCCTCACTTTGACTGTCGCCGTGGCCTGAGGGTGTAATGCCTTCCACCTGTGACTGTCGCCGTGGCTGAGGGTGTAATGCCGTCCCCACTTGTGACTGTCGCCGCGGCCTGGGGTGTAATGCCGTCCCCACCTTGACTGTCGCCGTGACCTGAGGGTGTAATGTCGTCCTCACTTGTAACTGTCGCCGTGGCCTGAGGTTGTAATGCCGTCCCCACCTGTGACTGTCGCCGTGGCCTGCAGGATGAGGCCCAGCCGGTGGAGAACACCACCTCCGAGTCTCAGGCCTAGGCTGTCTGCGCCGGCCGGCTCCGCTGCTGCTGCTGCCGCCGTCTCGCCACCAGCCGATTAGCCCTGTCCCGACGGCGCGCGGCCGCCGGCGCCGGCCCCACCACCGCGCGGCACCGCCGCCGCCGCAGCCCCTGTAGATACGGCCGGACGAGTGGCAAACACTCGCCGAGATTGCCACCTTCCCTTTATTGAGTAATGATATACTGCTTAATTATACACAAATCAGAATGGCGTTACGAAAAAGAACAGCCAAACGCAGCGCCAGCCGGGAGTAGAGCCCGGCTGTGCGTTGGTGACAGGCCCTGCCACCTGCGGCCGTTTGCCAGCGTCACCGTGTCAGACCACACCAGACCAGGGCGGCAGGCGGCCGCGGTGGCCACCATCTGCCACCGCTGGCGCGCTCGCCGCCCGCCCCTGCCATTCTGATTTGGCGAGTGAGACTTTCCACTGTCGCCCGGGCTGCTGAGACGCCGCCCGCCCCGGCTGCCGGCTGCGCCGCCGCCGCCGCCCAACACCCTTACATAATCCAGCCGGTGAGCAGCCGCCCCCTCTCCTCCGCCTTGTCGTCCGCCGCGGCGGCTGCCCAGAAAATCCGCCCGTGCCAGCCGGCGGCGGCCCTCCTCCCAGCGCCATCTCTTGTCCCGTCACCACCGCCATTGCCATCGCCAGCAGCGGCAGTCGGGCGGCGGCGTCCGGCGGCGCCCACCATCGCCGCCCCCGCCCGGGCGGCGCGCACACCTTGCATGCCGTTTGTTGCTAATGAGAGCGTCGCGAGTAGGCGCCAGCCTCAGCGCCTGAGAGAGCCACCCAATACGTGCACATGTTAGCCAACCGACACACGGTGGTACCATCCAGAAAGAGAGAGCGAGTCCACCTTTCCACCGCGCGGCGGCCGATACCATGAGTGTCGGGCCGCCGCCCACCGCCCGGCCCCCGGCCGCGGCGTCCCAAAGAAGGGACCGGGCGCGGCGCCGGGCCCCCGCTGGGCTCCGCGCGCCCCCGGCCCGATACCTGCGCTGGTCATAATACATGCAGTACAAAACAGAGGAATTTCACGTCTTGGCCAGTGCTTAAATCTTGTTTCTGTTAGTCTTTCCTTTGTTTTATCTAGGTGATGAATGGCCCTCAGGAGCTGCCTCGGTGTTGACTTTTGTACTTTGTTACGAGTTTTGACGCCAAAAAGGATTGTGAGTTTCAAAACATGTGCATTTAATAAACATAAACTCACCATGGCGGGTGTTTTTGTGCCGGGTGTCCGTGTCCTGTTTACGGCGAGGCCGGTATGAGCGTTACATTGGAAGGGGAGGGGAGGTCGGAAGGGTAGCGCAGGCAACTGTGGCCGGAAAGTTCGAGTTGTTTTACGTCTTCGGGTCTTCAGTTTCACGCTGGAATGGTCCGATTTGCGAGAGGCGGAAATGAGAGGGAAAGATAAGGAAATTGACGGCTTCATCACTCTGGGGCCGGCTTTATCACGTTGTGACCCGATTCACTCAGCGTGCGGCAGTCGCTGAAAGCGCCCTATTATCCCAATACAGGCACGGATCGTCAGCATCGCGTGACCGGCTCTGCCTGGCGCTCCCACGCCGAGTCGCAGTGAGTTTCTTCTTCGCATAGTAACGGCACTTTTCTGAACACGGGACGGGCTTAAGCGCAGAACACGGAACCTCTCAGAAACACGTGATTGATTGTTGAGCTGGTATAATTGTGCTGAGTAGACCACGTGAGCACGTGCGGTAAAACAGGCAACATCGGTACGGGGTTTCGCGGTGAAACCTGGAATAAGGCTCAGCCGTCAGAGCCGAGCCGGTTCGCCGGATGCACGTCTCGCCCCAGTCGAATAGGTAAATCTGGAACGCGACCACACGCACACTGCACACTCGCACGCCACTGCCCAGGCACTCTTGGTATAAACAGCCAAAATGAAATAACGCTCGTCACACGCTGAATGGGCTACACTAGAAATCCGTCACCTGGGAGGACGTTCTGGATCGCGGCGGGTGTTCGGACCGGTTGGTCTCAGGACCCACGGCAAACGTCACTCCCCTCTGTGGTGAACGCTGGCTCGCAGCAACACTGTTCGCCTTGTCTACATCCTTCGGAACACCGAGCAGCGAGAGAACCCTGTCTTTGTTCCGCGACACAAACTCCTCTAGCATCCGCGTCGGAAACTCAGTTTGTGTTTGTTGATCACAGGTGGCGCGCGGAGTGGCCGAGTTTCTCGCAGTCAGCGTCCGCAGCAGCTGAACCGCCGTTTGTACCTGCGGAGACAGCGGCGTCAAATCGGCACCACATGTCCAGGATGGTGTCGAACGATCCAGCAGGCTTGCGTAGATTTAGATTCGACGAGAAGAAAATGTGGTACGGGAGCTGTATTTTCCAGCTAAACGGTTACCCTTGTATTTATCTCAGGTCTTTTACTTCCTCACAGCGCCTGGTGAGAACTTTATGTTCTTGGTTTTATTTGCTTCCTACTGTATCAAAGCGATTCGATCTTTACAACTCAGTGGATGCCAGATCATCACTTCTGAAGGTGATGATTCTAATGAGATTTCTCGTACTGTAACTTGCTTGCTGACGTGGTTTGCGCCGTGCTTTCTTGAACTTTAAATTTACCACCAGATCAAAATTACCTACCTATTTTCATACTTTTTTGGACCGTTTCTGGGCTTCTCGCTATCCTATACTACAATATATATATGACTGGTGCCTTTTTAAGTGGGTCAAGATCCTGTGCCGTTAGCTACCAGTATTGGAGGCCTTAATATGATCTTTTACCCGTGCTGCCAAGGGGGTAAATTCACCTCGATACCTTATTCGCCTCGACACGTTTCACTAAAGAGTGCAACCATTCATCAGCGGATCTAGGGGTTTACAGTATTTTTCCTCCTCTCTAAAACACGATTTTCTCCGATCTTCAACGACGTTTTTCACGATTTTCGGAGCACACCACGATTCACTTAATACACTAAAATACGTTTGCACCTATGTTAAACCCCCTAAATTACAATACCTAATAATGCCTATGTCATGTTATCCTATATAAGGTATGGTTGGTAGTATGGTGTGGCTACTTTTGTTCCTCCCGGCGAACCCCGGCTATCTAGCAATATATTCACTCCAGAGTAGTACAATCCAATGACATTCGAAACCCCCATTTTGAGTTGCTGGAATCAAGATTCCTTTACTTTATACTGCCTCTGCCTCTGTTAAAATTTATATGAAAAGTAAGTGTCACCTGACAATTTATTCATAATTTTCAAACACTTGAACTGCTCTCAATATGGTTACCGGCGCCTTTGTTGTGCCAAAAACGTACTGTGCACTATAATACCCGGCTTACGAATACATCTTCCCTAAATACCGAGCCATAGCTCCGCTCCTGTAAATACATGATTTCAAAGTTTTCAGGGAATCTGCCATATTTAATTTTGGCAAAAGTCAGGAAGTTCAAAGGTCTATCGCGAATCGTTTTGGATATCCTGGAAAAACACGAGGGCTGGGTAGAATCTGCACCTTGCCATGGGTAGGGTTAAACTCGGAAATATATCTATTGTTTTGCACAGCGGAAAGAGTGCATGGACATGAACACTAGATATGTACTGTTCTGTCAGAAGTGTGAGCGACTGGCCTGTCTTGAAATCGCTATCACTTATGTAGTGGACTACAGAAAATCACATAATCAATTACATTACAGATTTGCAGTGCCCGCACATTTGAATGCTTACCGTTTGTTTTGAAAACCCCTATAGTTGATTGCCTCTTTATCTTAAACAATGGTTCAATGTTTGCAGGTGCCGTGTAAAAATTTGCCTTCAAGCTTTGGACTTTTGATGGAAGACCTCTTGCCGCAATACCAAAAACGTTTTCGGTTCCACAGTCACCCGCTTGCATTTCACGAGCCCATTTAACGGTTGCAAACGAAAAAAATACCTTTAACGAAAGCCCATTTAAGGGTATAAAGCCCATTTAACGGTCCACCGACGTTTTTATGCAGCTGCGCGCTCCATCTCACAGACGCGCGTCCAACGCAGCTGGAACCGAACCGGAGCCGCCTGAAATACGTCAGGGCCGCTTAAGCTTCAAATGGCAAAATGGTTTTGGCAGTCTATACCCGCTGGTGTTTTTATGCAGTCGCTCACTCCGCCGACGTAGACATCTAACGCAGTTGGCACGGAACTGGCAGCACTTTTTGCGATGACACCGAGTATGTCCAAGGATGAGAGAAAGTGAGAACAGTTCTCATTTGTGAAGTAGCGCATAGGCGGATCCAGGATTGCCGATCGGGGGCACCTTCCCGGGGCGCCATCCGACCGGGCGCCATCCGGACAAGGGGCGCCACTATGACCGGCAAAAGCTATCAGGTGGGCGCCAAATCCTATCGGTGGGCGCCGACTTTCGCATCCTGGGGAGGTGGGAAGCGACATTTGGGGCGCCATCGACCTTCGGGCGTCGAGGGTCGATCGGGGCACGCCCCCCTGATCCCTATGAAGAAGCGGGCTTTTCCAAAACCCCAAAATGAACATTTACCCTGTTCGTTTCGACGTCCAAAGCTCACCTCCTTCAGCCGGTGCTCAAGCGTCAAATAATCAGTAGGAGGCGATGGTGATGGGGCACTCAAGTGTGCTCGTATCCTCTGTTCAGTTTGCTTTTCAGTCACATTCATCACACAGCCTGCCAGTAGATACACTTTTGTTTGGTGGTATTAGGCCGGTATGTTGCCAAAGATGCCAGAACAAACCAGCATCGCCACCGGCAAAAAAGAGGGCCGGCCAATCTTCATCCTCAACATTAGGAGGGCCGAACTGTAGAGGACGGAACAAAGACATGCAGCAGATTATACAAATACTTCTAAGGCTTGTAATAGAAAATATATACTCTTGACGCTACAGCTCACCTGCAGCCATACTGTGCCGCATGGTCCCTCTCGCTTCTCTGGCTGTACTGTACCACAGAACCTTACCAGACCATACTTTTTATACTGTACCACAGAACCTTACCAGCAGCCATACTGTACCGCACGCCCTCATCTGCAGCTACTCTGTGCTGCGCAGCCCCTTCCCTCTCGCTTAATTCTCCAGCTCTGCTGTATCAGAGGGCTTCACCTGAAGTGATACTACGCCGCAGGACCTCACATACGGTTATACTGTGCCGCTTGACGCTGCCTCTCACTGAGCAGCTATACTGTACCGCATAGCACCTGTCGCTATACTTTGCCGCAGGACTTACTTCGTGGTTATACTGTGCCGTATAGCGCTGCATCTCATTGAGTAGCTGTACTGTACCGCAGAGCACCTGCAGTCATACTGTGCCGTAGGATCTCCCTTGTGGTTGTAATGTACCGCATTACCGCGCCTGTAACTGAGCAGCTATACTGTACCGCACGGCCTTACTTGCGGCTATGTGTACCAGACCCCGTTCAAGTTGTTTGGCAGCATTACGTCATCATGGCTGAGAGGCACTACAGTTACTATGCAGGGCATTGGAGAAATTGCACTTTTTCGAAGCTCTAAATAACCTGTTTTAGAACTGTATCAACAAAACTTATATGGCTGAACAGAAAGCTAAAAGATTTTTATTTGTGAAACCATCAAACGTTTTGCAAAAACTCCAGTGAAGAATATTATTTTTACAAATTTTCCAGAGCGTGTCAAAATAAGGACATGTTCAGCACTAACAGCTGTTTGCAGTAAGACTAATCTCGATTTTGATTGGCTGTTGATTTCTGACCTTTGATTGGCTGTTGGTGGTACCTGCAGCAGAAGACAATAAACACCGGTGATCTCTTGAGCGAAGGTAAATTTATTTCTCTCGGCTATTAGGTAGGCCTGAGTTGATCAAATAAATGCATGCCCTTTCAACAAATTCTTTGAAGTGTTATAATTTTTTCATTAGATTTACGTAAAATACGCTGCTCGCCGTTGAGATCAAGGTTACTGTCAAATGGGTGAAACAAGTTGATTTCGATTTATACTAGATTGGTGCCAAATACGCCCAAACCTGGTATGTTTCAGCTGATCCTTCCAAAAACTTAGTAGAATCTCCTCTAACTTAGTAGGAAAGGGCGGTGACGTCATCATGGGAGGACTATTTTTAGTAGGAAACTTGGTTGTACCCGTAGTTAAAGTACCCTGATTGTACTGCACGGCCTTGTCTGCAGCCACAATGTACTGCGGAACCTTATCTCCAATTATACTGTGCCGCATAGTCTTAACTGCGACTTTAATATACCTACCACACGGCCTTACCTGCAGCAAAACTGTGTCGCATGGCTGTCGCCTTGCTGCCGGAGCAACTCTGTACCAGCTGTACACACCTTTGTCGTGTTTTCTTTTACACGTGACATCGACGGAAGATGACTACGTATCACGTATGTTGTGGGCTAGACCAATTAAGTGAACTTTCTCTGATGCCTCTGAAATATCCGTCTGGGTGCGTTCTAGGTAAGGCATTCATTGTATTAGACTACAGCACAGCTGCACTAAAGCCGAAATTCACCACACTTGAAAATTACTGGCCAGTAATCGCCCTTTATTTCTTTTAAAGTTAATCCCTGCGTCGCCTCCAGTATTGCACTCACTTGATCCTGGATCTGGTCGACCTTTGACCTCTCGGCGTCGGCGGCGCGGTCGCGGCCCCGGTCGCGGTCGCCAGCGCCAGCCATGTTGTCCAGCGACCCCAGCCGTCGCAGTCGCAGAGCCATCGGCGACTGAGGCGCGGCGTGCGAGCCTCCTAGTGGGCTGCGTTCCTCCGCGGCCGCAGCAGGGGCTCCGAGTCCTCACTGCCGGGGCAGGGGTCACTGACGTCACAGGGGTCAGATATAGGGGTCTGAGACGTCGCTTCCGGGGCAAGGGTCACTGCTGTCACAGGGGTCAGGTATAGGGGAATCTGAGTTGTCACTGGCGAGGCAGGGATTTGACCCAGGTCAGAAAGATGGAAGTCCAACACGTTTTCCATGCGCCACAGCATCCCAAAGCCTGCATTCAGGCTTCTACACTCATGTTAAATTAATAAAACTGAGCGTGCGAAGCAAGTAATCAAAAGGCACTTACAGCATTCTAGAATATATGCACGCCTGGTGGTTATCTTTTGACAACGCTCTTCCAAACACAGCCGACAAACATCTTGATGGATTTTTCCTTGGGCTAGGAAGAAAATCGAAACACTCTAGGAGGGCAACAGCTTTCAGGCTAGCAGTCACGAACCCAATAAAGTTTTTACACAGAAAAACTTCGCAATATGGAGAGCCTGGGGTAAGATACAGTCAACGCCTTCGAACACCAGCTCTGCCAGCCGATGCACAAAGCACTACAGGGAGTGCAGCGTTATGATGCATCATCACTGAGCTGAGTAGGATCAGCCTCCAACATCAGCAAAGTTGTATCTATGCCACTGAAGCTTGTGCTTGGCTTATGTCGTCCACCTAGGAAAATTGTTTTAGTTAAACTGATTAATAAGAATATGTGTAATGAAATAAATGATGCATCGATAGTCATCCAAGGTGGGCAAACTTCTGACCTTGATAACGTAGTTGTAGCCTTCTGAGATGACCTCGAAAAGCACCGTTGCTCGCAGCTTCTCTCGAGAAATAGCGCTTTTCTCGGTCATCTCATCAGGATTTAACGGCATCATCTGTAGTCAAAAGCCTGCCGATGCTACCTCCGATCGGTGCAAATCCATGTAATATTAAACAGGAGCCCAACTATCTCTATAGGCTAGAAATTTAACCAATGGCGCTATCTTACTTATGCTATAAAAGTAACGTTACCTTCTCGCGGGTGCCTGCTAGTTATTTTCCGTCCGGAGTGGATGGTATTCCAACGAAGCCACGGCTTATGTCAGGAATTTCATTACTGGGGCCAGCGGAATTGCGGATAATTTTCAGCGGCGCGGAGGCGCCGTAAAAAGTCGTGCGGAATACTGCATCACGCAGCCCACCTTCCGCGGTGAGACAGTGCCGCAGGAGATGAAGAAGCTGCATCTGCGGGTGTGGGTGGGGTATGAGGCAGGCCGGGTTTCCCGTCCGCGGCGTCACCAGGGGGAGTCGGTCGGTAGCTTACCGAGACTCTGTAGTTACCGAGACTCTTACCCCGGTACCTACTCCCATGTCATCTGCTTCATCCAGGAACGGTACGGGTAAGTAGCCAACAACCATTCATCAACAAGCCAGTTTTGTATTGCTTAATTGCAAAAGGTGTTTAGCATCTGGGATCGTGAAGTGTCCTAAACACTTCTCACTGCTACGTTCACCTGTTTCCAGGTAAGATTTTAAAGTTAAATTAGTGAAACGAAACCTGGCGGAAAGTAGCAATAAACAAATGCTACAGACCGCTGGCTGAACCTGAGCATAAGTGCTGTCTGTACCAGCTCCTATTCGCCGGAGTCCGCCTCTGTTCCCATCGGCAACGGTAAATATCACGCTGACGCCAGCCCGGGGGTGTGGGGTTTCCTCATTACCTGACACAACGACCTTGGCATGCGTCCGCCACGTATATCCGGCAGTAATGTACGCCACAGAGCAGCCCGCTCCGTGTACTTGCTTTGGACCGGTGGTAGGTCAGCAACGCAGAACAGGACTACCTTCTCTATGTACTTGCACTGCACCGGTGGAAGGTTAGCAACGCAGAACAGGACTACCCCCTCTGTGTACTTGCACTGGACCGGTGGAAGGTTGGTTTGGTTTTGGTTATTCAACCAGGAAATACCGACGGGGACACATTTGGCTGAGATATATGTGAACTCTTTTGGTGGCAGAACTCTCACTTCACAATTATCGACATGAAACGTGCCGAGCGACCTCGTGGTAACGCTGGCAATAACTCTAAAAAGTTGGCTGACGGCAAACTGCAATCACCCTGGCTCTCATCAGTTCTGCCCCTGGCAGCGGTCAAGCTGCCGTCTCCGTCGGCTCCAGCAGGCTTCTCAACTTGTATATGGATGAACACGAGTGGCCAGAATGGATTGCTGCACTCAAGTGTACATACATCTGATTGTGGAGTTTGGCCATATTCTTTAAACGTCATGACTTGTGCGCAAAAGGATCGTCGATTTTCAAACAGCACTGAATGGTATGACAGAGACGAGGTGTTGATGATATTTTTATTTGAGACAGCAGATTCTTAGCCTTTAGAATCTGCTGTCTTTTCCATATCACTCAGCGTTGTTCGACAAAAGATTCTTCCACCGTCATGCCTTACTAAGAGGAAAGAAACTGTCTAAGAAATGTGGTGTTGGTGCTTAAAAGTGCTTAATCACTTAAATTTACCCTCATTTTTAATAAACAGTGATCCAATACTCTTATATGGTGGGTCGCCATATTCGCTCACACTTGCACTCACCCTTGCATCACGATACAAACAAGAGCCACAGCGATGCTGAAATCAGCGGACATTGGCCCCAGGCATACAGCTGGGGCGATTCTACTGGCTTTCGACGACGGCAGAAGAAGTCATTTTTGGAGCGCTCGGATACAGGCTGCACATGTGCAGCGGTTTTGTCCTTGCCGCTGGACTTCTTTTTAAAATTCAGTAGTATACAAACAGATTAGTTACATAAGCAATGCATATTATGCCGATGTATTTAGGGCTGGAAGATCGAATTAGTAGCCCGTTATCCTTCTGCCTGTATTCGGGCATCGATATTTTTGTGAGAGAAGTATGGATCGCATTTACGGTGCGGGCTCTGGTGCGCACAAAAGTGACCACTCAATCTCGAGAATATTCTAATAACCTTATTTGCGTATGAAAAAGAAAATATGCGGGTTCCAAATGCTATTGAGCTTTGACTATGGTGCCGGTATCCTCAAACACCAAAATAATTTCCGCACTACTTCCTCCTTTCGTATTCCGAATATCAAACGTATAGATTTGTCCAATATCTGCTGATGCATACGGTTCAGATATGGCTGAGCTCGGAAAATGAAACGAGAGACCGCGAAATAACATCTACGACGAAATTGTCGTGAGCCATATCATTCAAGTTTATGGCACCATGTTCTCCTTCCAGACGAGGTTACTGCTCGACTTTGGGGAATAGCAGCACTTGGCTGAATTAAGTCCGGCTATTTGATGCGTCACCCCCTACCCTAACTGCCCGGCCTGGTCGCAGCTGTAGATTTTGCCAGATTCGTGCCAAGGGTGGACCCCAAAGAGCGGTTGGTTTAACCACCCCCTCCCCTTTTGGCCCATCTGAGGTTAACAGGCGCACTTGAGCGGGGAATCGGAGGCCCCACCTATCTAACCAAGATAGTCCGAGAACTGTACGGATCTGAGAAACGATATTTACCGACAGGAGACCTAATTTATGCGCATTTTGATTGATTGGAACTAATTTGGAAATTAGTGTATAACTTTTTCATTTTCAGCTTTTCCAACTCAGGCTTATATTTTAAGATCACTGCAATAGCGCTGCCGCGCCACTTTGCGTGCTTTTAAGCGCTAGTGGTGAATTCATCTCGATGATTGGGACGATGCTTCAAGGTCACATCACTTTAAAGTTCAAGGTCCAAGTCAAAGCCTACGAGACAAAGTCAACCCTTGGAGGAATTTAGTCCCAAGATTTGAGAAAACACTGTTTAATTCCATACTTTCACAGCCACAATTCATTCGTAGTTAATTGTGGAATATTTCCCGTACGACCACAGTATGTTCTAAGTCCCAAGTATGGCAGATACCTTTTTCAAATTATCTCAAGTTAGACTTTTGAAACTTAAGTCTCACTAATGTCATCAAGAGACTTGTCTTGAAGACTGCGACCCCACCATCGAAATGGGCAATTCTTGCAAAGACGGGTTAACATGGAAGCCAACGCTAAACATCCCAAAAAACACAAGAACGGCCTCCCAGCTCCGCTGACCCTCTCACCAGTCAATTTCCAGGATGTATTCCAATAAAAGGTCAGGGCAAGGTGATAAAACAGAAGTGCGTAACCATTAAAACATAAAACAGCATAAAGTGCAACATCGCATCATGCTTTTCTACAAATAAAACCAGAACAAGTACATTTCAAAACATATCTATGACAAAAGGAATTATACAAGACGTGCAAACCAGAACCTTGCACATACTGACACGGCCACTTCCCAGCATCGCCTCTGTTGTGGGCTGCCTGATGCGGCGTCGCGCGTGTCTAAGCCCTGAACTGAGCGTGGGTGCACCTGAAGGGGTCAGCGTAAGGGAACGCAGCTTCGAAGGTTTTCAAAATAGCTGGGCACTCTACAGGACAGACAACCCTTAACTGCATACACTCTCCCTGACAGCAAACACTGCGAGGTTCCTGTCATTGGGCGATTGTATCGGGAAAACACAAACGGAGAAGAGCTCACGAGAAGTGAGGTACAATCAGTCCTTCTTGTGGCCGTGATGATTTTAGTATAATTAAGGTATCATAGTAAATGAATCTACGGTTAGTGATGCTCTCAAGTTTGAAGCATGCCAAAAGTTCAGAGACGCCAAAGGTCAGGGATGCTAAATAGCTTTGATAGCTGAGGCGCCCTAAAACCACACTAGGTCAGGGAGTGTGAGTGGTGTTAGAGGGGGATGATAATATGTCAAATTCGGAATTTCCAACAAATCATTTGGGAAAGCATTCAGTGGACAATTTTAGACCACTTGACACTTAAGACCGATTTATTCCTTCCAAAAAACCCCTACTAAGCAAGAATTACAAAAACACTGTTTTCGCAGTATAATCCTTCACCGCCTGGTGAGACCGACTGGGGTTCCCCTCTGTTTTTCGCAAATAAGTTCAAACGTATCTAAATAAGAGGCGCGTCGCCTTCCAAACTCTTAGAAGAATCAATTCAAGGGCTTCTGGCAAAAATTTGATATCAGGTCAGATCAGGCCATTGAGTTATGACGCCATTTAAAAACCAACGTAAGGGAATTTTCTTCTTCTACGAGGAGGGTGACGAAACTAGGGTATATATCGGTTTCTACAAGAGCTATGACAGTTTTCTAGCCATCATTGGAAAGTTTTTTGGAAATATAAATCGGCATGCGGTAAATTTTTTAGGTCAGGTCAACAGCAAGGTCACCAGAGGTCATCAAATGTCACAGTTTCCGAGTTTGTATTTTTCACCTTTTGAGTATGACAGGATAGAGCCATACATTTTAATTATAGTTAGGATCAAGAAGCAAGTGAAACTGGAATGGCGGGAGCAGACCAAAGCGAAGCCCGTCATGGGTGCCGAAGGCGGCAGCTGGTCGCCCAGGCAACGGAGACGAAGTAACTGGATATACTGAACATACTGAAGGCGGGTGATAGACCCTTCATGGACGCAGGTCAAGTGAAGGAGTACGTAGACCCGCCGGGCCTGAAGGAGAAGGAGAAGCAACAAAATGCACTGCACTGCGCACTGCACTTTGCACTGCGGATGTAAACGTCCAAAAATAAGATTCACTCATATTCAGTCTGAGTTTTACCACCTCTCCCCTGAAATGTTATTCGAGACCAGGCTCGTAAGTCTCAGATGGCGTACAGCCACTTGTTCTCACCGGCGCGACGCACCATGATGACGATCGTCAGTGTGGTAAATCAAGCAAGTTGGTGATGTTACCGTATTTATTGGGACAATAAATACGGGCAATGGGGGGCACGTCTGGCTACCCGTTTAAATGGATGGCGGACCTTTCTAGCAATAGAATTGCATGAAAAAATAAAAGGAAGAGGTGCAGCTCCTACACTGGCAACGTGAAATACCTGAGCCCAGGTCGCCCACGATTCATGCTTTTCGTTCTTATTTTAGCGAAATGAGGCGATGTTTTCAGTTTTCTTTCATGTGCTGCAGGCGATGTTCGAAACCCGAGGTCTAGAGCAGAGCTACCCCCAGGGAAGTTTAATCCCCCACTTACTCATGGTGGCTGAGAGTTTAATTTCCCACAGGTCCCCATGAATAATGTTTTCCTATCTACATTATGTGGTCACTTTCTACTCTCATCAATGCAAACGGGAAAATCGCGCTAAGGTCCTTAGCTCCGGAGAGAGGACTTGAACAGGCTGTATTCGACAGTCGTGTGCTCGACCTTTTGCCCAGGGAAAGCCATCAGTGACTCAGCGAACTCCCTGGAAGTCTTTTCTCGCCTCCTATTGTTGGGAAGTGTGATCTGGATCCTGAGAAGTGGATCGACGCTGGGCAGGGTGGTGGAGCTCTCCCTCGCGAACTGTAGCTTCCTCTTCATCCTTTTTTGCTTCTCCTTCTCCTTCAGGTCCGGCGGGTCTACGTACTCCTTCACCTGACCTGCGTCCATGAAGGGTCCACCACCCGCCTTCAGTATGTTCAGCATGTCCAGTTACTTCGTCTCCTTTGTCTGGGCGACCAGCTGCCGCTTTCGGCACCCATGATGGGCTTCCCTTTGGTCCGCTCCTGCCATTCCAGCTTCACTTGCTTCTTTCATTGCACCTAGTCCTTAAAATACCTAAACTCGGAGACTTTGCCCTCCCGCAGCTCCCCTGCTCTTGTAAGGATCATCGAGCGGCCAACTGCTTGTCCTGCAGCTTTCTGAGCATGAAATCCACCCTCCCGCACTGTCGTTCTATTGGCAGGTTGTCCAGGTATAGACATTTCGCTCCATCCCCAGGATCAATAGGTTTGTCTTGGTCCAAGGATTCAAACGATACGCGGCATGACCTTGCAAGGTAACATGGTAATCCTGACCTGACGATAACCTAGGGTCAAGGTCAAGTAAAGACCTTTTTAATGTTTTCTTCCAAATAATTCAAATCATGACTTTGATCCTAGCTATAATTAAAAAATGTATGGCTCTTTCCTGTCATACTCCAAAGGTGAAGAATACAAACTCGAAAACTGTGACATTTGATGACCTCTGGTGACCTTGCTGTTGACCTGACCTAAAAATTGGCAGCACGTCGATTTATATTTCAAAGAACTTTCCAATGATTGCTAGAAAACTGTCATAGCTCTTCTAGAAACCGATATGCACCCTAGTTTCGTCACCCTCCTCGTAGCAGAAGAAAATACCCTTAGATTGGTTTTTAAATGACGTCATAACTCAATGACCTGACCTGACATGATATCAAATTTTTGCCAGAAGCCCTCGAAGTAATTCTTCTAAGAGTGTGGAAGGCGCCACGCCTCTTATTTAGATACGTTTGAACTTATTTGCGAAAAACAGAGGGGAACCCCAGTCGGTCTCACCAGGCGGTGAAGGATTATACTGCGAAAACAGTGTTTTTGTAATTCTTGCTTAGTAGGGGGTTTTTAGGAAGGAATAAATCGGTCTTAAGTGTCAAGTGGTCTAAAATTGTCCACTAAATGCTTTCCTAAATGCTTTGTTGGAAATTCCGAATTTGACATATTATCATCCCCCTCTAGTGGTGTGCTGAAACCACTGGTGTGCTGAAACCGATGATGGGAAAATTAGAAGTTTGAGTCATTGCTTGTGAGCCTGCCTAGATGGGTCTTATCCATTCCTTCCCAGATAACATAACCGTGTTCCCAAACCAACCTAATATCACCAAAATATGCTAAAGAGATCGATTCTGGTTTGAGTTTTTATCTGGATATCAGTCCTCCTACTGGATGACCCGTCTGGAGGAAAATCATTATCAGGGACGTCCTGTTTGCCTTACTGAGCCTTACTTCCCACTGAGTTCAAAAATGATGCAAAACAGCTCAGCGCAGGCTGCGTAGTCTCCCCCTCTCCCCATTCCTTTACCCGGTTGAGTAACTCCTGAATCCGCCTCTGATCCATACGTTCATTTAGCATGTTTTCTCGTGTTTTCTTGGCAGAGGGACTCTGGGTATATAGACGTCGTCCCGGCCTGACGACGTTTACTTGTTTTTGCTACTGAGGAGGCAGTGGCCTCTCGTCGGAGTGGAGCATGTGACGCTGCTCCTCTCACGGATGACTGCTGCCCAAGCTAGCTCATGGCAGTGATGTCAACGCGCGCCAAGAGTCCAATCTCCAGTTACGCCGACCTCCATTGGGGCAACGCCAGAAAATCAATACCAAGATAATTATACAAAAACGAGCCAAAATTAAGCGTCTCTATATCGGTCGATGGACTCGGAGCCCAAGCACTCCCTTTGACATACCGCACATCCACCAGGGAGCAAATCCTAATGTGACCAGAATTTCATCTCAGCAGTGTGGTACTGTCGCTGCGGGCGCTAAGTGTGCAGTCGTGTTGTGGGGAGCTCGGGACAACGGAGGCGGCCCGAACAGCTTCCGGACAGAGCCACTGGGCGCTGCCGTTCCGTCAGCACGCCGTCAAACTCGCCAATGAATACTGTTTTGTCACTTCTGGACTGTTTTCGAACGCCGCCGTCTCTGGGCGCGAATTGCTCCCAGAAAGCTTGTAGGCATAGCTACAATCGTGTGTTTACGGAGACTCACATCGTTGGCAGGTACAGGCCAATCGACTGGTTGTGGTTCGGGGAGGGAACAGCACGATTGAAATGTGCAAGATGTATCACCTACTTTACTTAAACGTTTTGATATTACAGATCGGTATATGGGAGGTTGAAACCAGTGCTTCTGCAGCAGACGGAGCGGCCAACTGCAAACGCCGAATGATAGCCTTTTGCAGGTAAGTCCTGACTGTGCAGAGGCTGAGCCTTTTGGAGCCTTTTGCGGCACACTCATACCCACGCGGAGCAGAAAGGGAAGGGTTCGTTATGTTAAGCAATCGTTTTGGGACATGCCACTCCTGAAGCCATCGTACACACCCAAGGTGGTCGAGACAATTTCACTTCTGGAAGAAACCACATATATCGCAACATGGCAGGGCTAGCGACCTCTCCAGATAGTATCCTGTCCTCATTTACCCTCATCCTTCCTTATACGTGCCGTCTCTTTCCAAAGTTATCATTATTTCATTTATTTTACGAAGCCGCTTGAAAAGCCAGCTCGTAAGTGGAAGTGTTCGGAGCAAATGAATAGATAGTAGCATTATGCATTAACACCCACCCCGGTGGGCCTCCGAGCCAACTTCACCATAGTGGGGGTGTTCAAACACCCCCCTCCCCTCGAACACGGTTTCTATACGAGATAGCGAAAAAACGCGAACGCTCGTGGATTGTTCTTACAAATTCATGAAGAAATCACGGCAGTCACTTGTTAGCTCAGGTCAATATTGAGGCCATGACAAGTCAAAGCATGTGGCATGTTAGAGAAGAGTTTCGGGGCTCTAGCGTCTGACAGAGTTAAGTTGGAACCCTTTGTAGGCAACATTTACTTCCTCTCGTTGACTATACTAGGTCAAAACACAAAATGACCTGTACTGAGGTCGGGTCAAGGTCACCATCTGATCTAGTATAGTAAATATGCACATCAATCGACTCATAACAACAATTTAAACGTAATGGCATCAAAATAAAAGCTTTACCGTCATTTGCTGCAAAGTTATTGAACCAAGTCTAAAAATCTGCTTAAGCTGCTCAGATGACCTCTCAGAGGTCACACGTAAAAAATTGTAACAGGTTCCTAGAAAGGGGCCCAGGATACTACGATTTGGAGAATATGAAGGTATTCCCAGCCGTATCTACACAAAAACGGCCCAATTCCTGTTTTTTCCCATGCATTTCTAATGGTGAGGTCATGATCCGTACTTGACCTTAGGTCATCTATAAGAAAAACCCCGGAATATATCTTGTAGTACTCGGTGGGTCCATTTTGTGGTATAGGTTTCAATTCGAGATATTCACCTTTTTTCCTTATGCCATCTTAAACATGTTTGGAGGTGAGGTCACTTGACCTGCACTGGTTCCCTGACCAGAGATAACTCATCCTTAAATTTTTGCAGAAAGCTGCGGAATTGATCAATGATAAGGTGTGCCAAGTACAGCAGCGCTTCGCGTCGCTATTCTTTCGTGCCGCCGGAAAAACCCGAGGTGGGTTAACTACTCCCCACCGGGGCGAGGGTTAACAAAATACTAAACTATGACCAGACTGGAAGTCTCATTGTGTGCCGTAGTCAAGTCAATTTGAATTGATAAGGTTGCTAGATCACGAGATCTATCATTCTTGAAAAAAAGTTGAACATGATTCTTAAGGAGCGTTTCGATTTCAAAAATATGCTTTCACAATGCGTACGCACAAAGAGATCGGTGCTCCATCTTCCATGCTAAATATGACAAATACTTAGGGAAAATTCAACTAGTTTGCTTACAAGATCAAACACCCACTAAACCTATTTAACTACATTCCAGAGAAGAGCATAGGTCCCGCCTGATTCCATAGCAAAACGGGAGCGCCACTTAGAACCTCCAACGACGGGAAACCGGACCCTTGGAACACATCCAGAACATCTTGGTGAGATCCAGGCACATGCCTGGAAAGACAGCTGGGACCAATTGCTGTCCAGATCCATCAAGCCAATGGCAGACGCTGGGTTGAGCCCGTGACGGTTTAATGATACTAAGCACCAGGCTTCCGAGCTCTAATATGCAGTGCGGACTGAGATGGCGATGAGCTCTGGAGAGAGGGTGGTATTTAAAGGCTTTGTGCAGTCACAGATAAAAAGACAGAAGATTTCCAAATTAGGCACTAGGAATAACATTTTTTACCTTACTTGGTACAAATTCCTCACGTCCGCTACCAATTACAAGAGTTCAGGATTTGGGAGGTTCAGAAGTCTCTCCCAGGGGCGCCATTGGGCCAGTGAGGTCGCAGAATGCCGCTGCCCGTGCTGGACTCTGCGCCTGTGCTCCATATAGTCCGGACTAGAAGCCCACAGTGTTAATCATAAGGCTATCTCGATCCTAATTGAGGTAAATGTAGAAAATCTGAACAAGGAATCGGCCTAGGCTAATATCATAGGAAAAACAGATCTAATATTATGTAAAATTTAAAATTCTTACATGGCGAGGAAAAAAAGAAAGTGAAAAATGCCAGTAAATGTTGTAAAATTCCAAGCTGAGCTTTTGACTAGAGCTAGTAAAAATAAATCGCAATTAAAGCCAAATCGTGTCGGCCTATGTCCCACATATCTAACACACATCTCTATCAAGCTCCGTAAATGTCTTCCACACAAACACTCAAAAACGGTGCAGTTGTGAGTATGGAACTGCTACTTTTCACCCCCAGTTAAACAGTGTTATGCTGCGCCTCAGTTCAACCATGTTGCGGTGCCACTGCAAGCATGTCTGCGTTTTGTGCGGTCAACAAAACCCACGACCGCAGCGCCGCACCACTTCCGACCTCAGCCCGCCCCCCCAGGCCTATTTGGGCCGCGACAGCGGGCGCGCGTCGTTGATTCGGCGGGGCGACGCGACAGGGTGATGGCTGCCGCCTACCCAAACAGACGGCTCGCCACCCTGCTGGTTCGATAGAGCCAATCTGGCGCGCCCAACTCGCACCGGAGCGACCTCGTTTCGACAGAAAACAACCGGCATCGTTCTCTGCGCCTATATCATTTGTTGTATGCCACCTGCTTGTGGTTTAATTGACCTCTGAGATAATAAATGAAACTCACCGGGAAGGTGAATCCGCTTAGGCTCAGGGCATAGCATCATTTTTGTTGGTTATTGAAACTAGAAAAATAGCCCAGGAAATTCAATTTCTTTGTCGAAGATCCCTGGCTGTGCAGAGCGAATTCAATAGCGGAGGAGAAATATTTCAGCCTTTGATTTAGAGACCAATGATTTGACCCGTTACTGCAATACCATCCTGATATGAGATTCTCAAAGTCAGAAATTCAGGGCCAGATATCGAATCCCGTCTAAGAATTTTGACCTAACGGTGTTCAGCTTGCAGCATTTGCATTTTTGGACTGTTTGTTTCTTAAAAATATGTTCAATAATGATTTCTTTTATGCCAATGAGACCTTAGCACAGTGGCGGAACCAGACGGGGGGGGGGGTGGCCAAAAAAGGCATTTGCTCCCCAGACGGAATAGCCTGGGGCCAAGCTATGTTTTTGCCCCTTGTCCCCAAAGCTGTTGACCTCTGTTTTGCCCCGACTCATTTTTAGTTTAAAAACAGGAAAGTTTTAATGCTTGAACTCTCAACTTCAAGCAGAACCAGTCATGTTCAGCGTTAATATTGGGCATTAGAGAGAACAAACAAGCATATTGTGGCCAAATCTTTCACCCCATGACATTGTTTTTGTCTATCGAATTTTGGATTTACGTCCAAAACCGTCCAGTTACATTATGACAAAATGTTTCACTGCGTGACGTTTTCTTCAACTTTGGCTTGCCCCCCCAAACCTACCGGCTAGATCCACCACTTCGTAGCGAGTTGTATCAGATGTATGTATGTATGTATGTACCTCACCCTTCGAAAGGTGTTCCACGCTACCCAGAAACGCATGGCTCGCGGTCGGCTATACTTGGCATAGCCGCTCATCGCATATAATTATGTATTATATATATTATTTATAATCTATACATATATATAGCATATCAATTTTTATATATATATATATATATATATATATATATATACCTTCACGACTTTAAGAAATCTATGAGACTTCAACAACTTATAAATTTTATATCGTTTAGCAATGATAAACTGAAACGTTAATGCCCATAACACCAACAACGTCTTTACCTTGGGTGGCTTCAATAAACCTATGCCTGCGTTAAAAACCGATGGCGCTGTGCTGTTCTATTTCAGAAAGAGCCTTCAAAGGACTTCAGAAATTGTGTGCCATCGTTTCCGTACAGTGAACTGAATGACATCAAAAGCTAGCGTGTATGATACTTCAGTCTGAAGCAGCATTACCGGGCTTCTGACGTCCAGTGAGCTGTAGCGCCGAATACCTAGCGTTACCCAAACCATGGAGTCAAAACTGGGTTATGGCAGCACTGACTGGTAGTGAGTTTTGAGTGTTTTCGTACAAAGTTTAGCTCGAGTTTCCTACTATTTCATTTACTTCATGAGATAAAAGATTTCCATTTGCATTCTTAACAAACATTAATTTTGCCTATTTCCTAACTGCGTTTTAATTTTGAAGCTAAAGAGAGGGTCGCAAACTTTAAATCTCACCATGGCCAGAGTAGCTTATACGCTGCAATTATATGAATCTTGAATATCTGATCTAGACGGATGGAAACTGGAAAATCATAGATAAAAATATGTTTACAACACTAATATCTATTTAGACGCTCATTTACTTTGAAAACCTTCTCACTCGCTGTCTCGCCTTTGATTTGAATATACATACACTTTCAAAGTCCTTTCTTTACTATCAAACACAATTTTTTGTTTATTTGTTATTTCTCTTGCTGGGAAGATAGCAAAACCCCGAGTACTTCAAAACGCATGTCCTGTTCTAGGTGCGAGGACAGGTTTTATACAGAGCTTTGTAGCTGTCTAACAGAGGAGGCAGAGCCCACACAGTTGCACATCGGACACAAAGAGCGGCCGAAAACACCCGGAAAAGCAATCAACGTGTCACAGCAGTTTGTTCAAGTCAAAGCGGTGTTTGTTCGCGCGGATGAAAGCGGCAGCAGCCGCCCGTTAGGGGTCCACCGGCGGGATCTGCTGTTGCGCTGCGGCCGCCTGCGGACGACACGGCCGCTGCGGCGGAACGCACGCCCAGCGGGCCTCAACACCCGAGCTGGAAACTACACGCAGAGGGAGGGAGGCGGCGTCTGCGTCCGATCGACCTCAGCAGCGAGGGAGTTTAGTTCAAACAAACACATCGCAACAAAATAAAAGGAATGGCAGTAGATGTGTTTTAAATACTTGGCTGTGTGGTTTATTATTCTGGTAGGGCGAGTTCGCGTAAACATACGCAGGAGATAAGAGTACGCAGCAGCTGTTTTTATGACTTACCAACCACTAAGATGGTAGGAGCCTTGATATAAAAAGTTCGACAGTGACTTGGTAGCTTTGAGAAACATTTACAAGGTTCTCTTCCTTCCGCCGGAGAGGTAAACAAGTTTTCTTGGTGCCCTGGATGTGATTTTTGTGACCAGGGAAACTTTTAGACCTTGCTCTTCAAGAACCATTGCTTACGGCCTGTCATCAGTGAGAAAACTCCGCTAGGGTTCTGGTCCGGGACATGGGCCCACGTTAAAAATGTGTAACATTTTTAGATTGATAGGAACTGAAACATTAGTGATGAGGCTTGCACATTTCGGGATCTTTATCCTTTACCTAAAGTAGTTTTATTTCCGAGGTGGCCGGAGAGCTGTTCGTAGCCAAGGAAATTCTGATTGACCACATTTGAGAGAATTCAGCGGTGGGTTCATTGTTGAATAAAACATTGATTAAGTTGTTTTCACTTAAAAGCTTTGTAAGGTTATTGGTTCCAGTGCTTCCAGTCAAAAGGCGTTGCCCAATGTGACTTATATTATGATATGACGTCATAGCTTAAGTAACTCAATGGTAATGGTCAATGTGAAAAGTCTTGGGTCTAAAGTAATTCTCATTTCACGCCCAAAGGTTGTTTTGGTGCTAGCTACAATGCACATCATTGAGAGTTGGTATACCATATTGTGACATCATAGCTCAACGGCCTTGAATGGACCTGTGTTCCAAAATCTCAAGAAATATTCTTGAGAATCTTCCATTTATGTTATTTGCCTACTTTTATATATTCCGGTCTTTTCCTCATAATCACAGAGCTATCCGATAGGTCCCCAGCACTGTCAATATCTCACTTTTATTACCTCGTGTGATCTTGAAAACGTTAACTTAGGTCAATGAAATTTGAAATAATGTAGATTAATAAAGCCCCCTCACATCCCAAAGTGGGCGTCAGTGTCGGGCACATCTCCCGTGCAGCAGTTAACGAATGCAGCCTTAAACTGTAGAGTTGAATTTACATTCATTTTGTATATTTAAGCTTAATATGGCTACATAATTGGCGGACTGGCTTCCTGGATGTCAGGAGATTGTTATAATTCAGATAAATATAATCTGAATATATGGTATAAAGCCACGTTCAGATTTTAATTGGGGTCTGATAATTCATTCCTTTTTTAATTTTGTCCAAGTAATTTCAAGTTCGGATTTTTAGACCAGGATCTTATTAAGGTCCTCAAGGATTTGTCTCAGAGGCCCGATCTTGCCAATGCCGAACAATTACTACACAATTCCTGCAACGAGGGATGGATTCGAAAGCCAACACTTGACGTGCCGCAAAAGCGCAGGAACGGTCGCCCCACTCAAGTACTCAGGACATTCATTTTCTCACCGGTCGGCTGCCAGTCAACCTAAGTCAGGGGAATCGATCCCAAACCTTCCCCATGCAAGGTAATTACATGTTTCTAAGCTACTAGCCAGATTCCACTGCTCAACCAATTCCATTGCTCTCCAATGCTCCATCCGGGTCACGGCTTGAAACGGCGTGACTTGGATTGGCTTGAGGGAACTCAGGGTGGTCTGAATCAGACCTGAACTTTATTAGCCGCATCGCACTTTACTTGCAGCAAATAGCCATCAAACGGAATTGCAAGCAATGCCACGTGTATACATATCTGCAACCGGATCCGGGAATCCAGGGATCGTCTCAGACCATCACCATCAGCACTGCCGTTTAAGACCGCCGCGTCCGTCGGGCCCATTTGGCGCTCATCCTCTAAGCGCTCGGTCTGATCCAAAACTTGAGAGCCAGTGTAACGGTATAGCATAGGCATAGGCGGATCCAGGAGGACAAGGAGGCGGGCACTTTCGTACCCCCTGATCGAACCTCTGCGCCCCCTCAAATGTCTCTTCCCATCCCCTCCCACCGGGATGTGAGTATCAGCGCCCCCACGATAGAATTTAGCGCCCACCTGATAGGGCTTAGCACCCCCTGGTCTGGGTGGCGCCCTCTTCCGACCATGTGCCCCCCTCCGATTGGAAATCCTGGATCCCCTTTGAGCTCAGAACCTTGTTTTGATACCTGCCTACGATAATTGGACCAGAGATCCGGCCTGGCAAAAATCTAGCATATCGCCAAAACAGGCTGCAGTATGTTGTTCTTTCTAGTTCCCCTTTCGACTCCACGCATCACCGTGACTTCAGCATGATGTTTCCATACATCACTCACATATGTTGATGTTCCACACGTCCCATTACCAGTGTTGGAAGTTCAAGGTGACTCAGGGTTAATAGTCGTGGAGTTGTCAGAGAAAAAAAAACTTCACAATAACAGGTCGCCGGAAAAACAGAAGCTCGGCTGTGAAAGAGCGAAAGTTTTCTCTTCCAGAAACTGTGACATATGAAAGTTTCCGTTTTATCAAAACTAGGTTGCCAATTTGTTGGGAAGTTTCAGAGAGATTATCATTCACATTCAAATTTAAATGTCTGAGTTGCTGAAATTCTAGTTAACGTAATTTATGTTTACGTCCAAATGCTTCAAATTGTAATGCACTACATTGTGTTCTTTCAGAAAAAGACGTTGCAGGGTGGTGTTCACACGACAAACTCTGACTTCCTTTGGAGAACCTATAAATCAAAAAGTTTACATCATTAAAAAAACATTTCGTCATCAACAATTTCAAAATTTAAAAAAATTGCCACATTTTAAACGAGAGTATCCACAAATATGCACACAACTAAGAACAAATATGATTCGTCTTCCCGCAAACTTTTGGCAAACTAGCAAAGATACCAAGACGTCGCGGGCCGATGTATACTCGCATGTAAAAACCATAGGGCTGTTCTTAGTGACAGTTATGCCAGCACCACTCGGGCTTAGATACGTACAAAATAGATTGGTGGCTTGCCTCTTAACCCTCGCCCCACCGGGGGGCCATCGATGGCCCCTAAGGTTTTTCCGGGATAGCAGAAAAACGACGAGGCGCAGCACCGCAGTTGAGGGCTCTACCTCTCACTGCATCATTTTCCCATCATCCCTAAAATTTTTACCCCGGGTCACCCAAGGTCAGGTCACCAGACGAGGTCAACCAAGGTCACCTCACTTCCCTTTAGAGCTCTGTAAGAGCTACATTTCAAAGTCGATCAATTTGAAACTTCCTACACTTCATGACCCCTCCAGGGTCTACAAGGTGTATATCCGGGATTTTTCGATTTCGTGCCCTGAGGTCAGGTCACGAGGCGACCTCTCCCATTGGAAAAGCATGGGGAAAAGCTATTTCATGATATAAAAGCCACAAAAATGATTGCAAATACTCAGACTGCTCAGAACAACGTTTTTGGACACCCTTTCACGGATCCCAGGGGTCATATTTGCCCTTTGACTTTTCCAAGGTCATCCAAGGTCACCAGAGGTCAAGAACAGTACTTTGACAATAACTTTTGACCTAATTGAGCTAGAGCGGTGAAACAAACACCATCGTGTTTGTCTTGTCACTGGCTTTCATTTGATATACGGCAAGGTCACTTTTTGACCTTTCGTGACCTCAGGTCATATTAGGTCACGAGGTGACCTCTGGCGGTCAAACCACTGGCGGAAGGTCTTTACGTTCCACATTGCGGAAAAAGTACTGGCAATTTGCTATCAAATGTACTTTACCAGGCCTCAATAGCTCTAATGACATAAGAGTTATGCCCAGTTTGCTTAATCATTGCATATTTGAGTGAAAATAGCCGATCTTGACCTAATTTGACCTCTGGAGGTCAAACCATTGACCTGAGCACTAAAACATGCGAAGTAATTTCTTACTGAATTCACGCGAGCTTTCTATTGCACTTTGCAGATTTGCGCTAACGCCCATATTTTCGGAGTTAGAGGGGGCCATCGATGGCCCCCGGTGGGGCAAGGTGGCGCCGGACCCCCGGTGGGGCGCGGGTTAAGGTGCTTGCTAGAATACGGCCAGAAAATAGGCTGTCAGAAATCTGACCGGGAATTTTTTCCGATGTTGCTGCTGTCTCAATGCAATGAAAACATGACCGCCGCTAGCTTTCAGCGGTGTGGATAACGGGACGATGGGCCATGGCTGTTCTTTTATCTATCCGTCCGTGCATAGATGTATGGGTCTTCTAATACCATCCCGGATGGCTCATGTTATGGGCCATCTTGACAAATTTCTGGCTATCACACCACTCTATTTCCATTTCTGCCCATAATAGGAACACTGAATGAATAACAGAGCCTACACCGACAGACGAAGCTTACTGAAAACTAGACCATACCCTTGAAAATGCGAAATCCAACATAACATGGTGGGCCATTCCGTAGAACCTCTCAGTAATAGATGCAAAAGAATCAAATAAAGCATGGCAAAGGTATTTCATACCTCCACCGTAGTGAACGTTAATGCAGCGCACAGAAGTGCTCAGCTCTGACCTGAAGACGCGGCCGTTTCCGTTGCGGCGCAGCTGGGGACTGAGCGGCGACAGAGGAGGCTCTTCCTCCTCCGCCTCCTCCTCAGCCTCGTTGTCTTCGCTGATGGAGGGCAGAGTCAGCCCAGGGCCCACGCTGTTCTCTGTGTCCTGAAACACGAGACAGAAGTCAGCCGGGGACCCACGCTGTTCTCCGTGTCCTGAAACATGAGCTGGCAGTCAGTCCAGGACCCACGCTGTTCTCCGTGTCCTGAAACATGAGCTGGCAGTCAGTCCAGGACCCACGCTGTTCTCTGTGTCCTGAAACACGAGCTGGTAGTCAGCCCAGGGTCCACGCTGTTCTCCGTGTCCTGAAACACGAGACGGAAGTCAGCCCAAGGCCCACGCTGTTCTCTGTGTCCTGAAACACGAGCTGGCAGTCATCCTAGGACCCATGCTGTTCGTCGTATCCTGAAACACGAGACGGAAGTCAGCCCGGAATCCACGCTGTTCTCCGTGTCCTGAAACACGAGGTAGCAGTCGAACCAGGGCCCACGCTCTTTTCTCTGTCCTGAAACACATCGGCCGCAACGGGACATCTGATTTCCAGTATGAGACTTACAGTTCACTTGTTACAGTCTCTATCTACCACCGCAAGGAAGGTGTTGTTGTTCCACAATGCCTCGAAACGGAAGCTCCAGAAAATGCTTATAACATGGAAACCAGCATTGGATATTTCCTTGGGTTAGTTACTAGGCACACCAACTGCTAAGAAACTAACCAATTCTTTTGGTCCAGCCAAAACTGATACACATTTATCCAAAGTTGTTTCCGAAATGGCGTCCGCTTGCAATCCTCAGGCTCTAGTTTGGGATCAGTCTAACTGTGCATATACTTGGCGTGCCACACCGGCTGCACACCAGATCCCGATTTGGATGGGACTCTGCAGGATTTCCCGTAATGTGTTTGCTGTCTCGGCCCTTATTTGCGATCGCTGGGTTCAGCCAGCTATAATGGCTCTGTGCCGCCCGCTGTTGGTGGTGCAAATTTCACGCAGTGTTGATCATCAAAATTGGCTAGGTCAGCTCAAAAGCCGTGCCGTCTGCTCGAGACACCGATCACGGAAGCAAGCGCTGCCCCAAAGAGACAGCCTAGCTGCAGCTGTGGGCTGTCGCCGCTACCGGGCTCGGTGTCAATCGATGCACCAGGGCTCAGACCTGCGGCCGACAATAATCATCCGGATTAACCGAGTACTACAGCTTTCGAAGATGGAGTGTAGGAAGTTTGAACCAGCGTGCCGCAACCGGTCAGAAAGCGAAGGGCCCGATCGATCCCCAATTCCAGCCACCCACTGACAAACCATCCACCAAAATACAGTGTCTCCAAATTTAAATTAGCTGTCTTCTTTGGCTGGTAATGGCGAGAAGCCATTCGATTTTTCCTAACTAGACTGACAAAGAACAAAACTTTGGTTAAAAGAGAATAGATGATGCAATCTTTAGACCAGCTTAGGTTCTGACGGCTATGGTGTGAGCGAATAACTGGTATCAGTTGCGTGCTGGTATCTACCTGTCTCTTAAGCCTGTAATTACCGAAGTGGAGCAGGACATCGCCGTCCAGACAGCACAGCTTAATATAATTGTTACCGTTTAACGACGCACAAGCTGCCAAGGTCACACCGAGTCACAAACTGAAATCGATTGGGAGGGTTTTTGGAGATCATGTCGAACTTATTCAGCTAACCTGATGGGCCTCCAAACGGGGATCTACGAATCAGGGGATAAGCGTGTTCTATCGAACCAGCACGCACACAACGACAGTACAGTTTAAAGCAGCTTGGTTTCAAAGCAAACCAGTTAAAAGAAATAAGGCAAGAGTCCAGCACATTGCATAAGAGGAAATTACAGCTGTGTTGACAAAGTTTCCACACCGGATGTAACAAGTGAGTCCGAATGAATGTACAATGTTATGACTGCTGCCTTTTTATGCGCCTCAGAAACTAATAATGCAGGCCAAAGTAAATATTGACTCGCATTTCTCGCGACGGAAGGGGCAAAACATGTGATGTCTGTTGTATATTTCACTATAGAAGTATAGACAGGTGCCCTCCGAGATATTTTTGAGAACAAAATAAAGCAATAACAGTTTGACCGCATCCACAATAGAAAAATGCCAGCTTTTGGAAACGCTCGGCGGTGCCACAGGAGCTGAAGCCCGTCTGTCCACACCGTTGTTAACCAGGGTGTAAGCCAGAGTGCTATTACTGCTGGAGACACGCAGTTTCGGTACGCACGCACGTTAGCACGAACGTGAGCTCACCGTACAGACTCGAACACAGGCAGGCATTTCTCTCTCTCTCTCTCTCTCTCTCTCTCTCTCTCTCTCTCTATCTCTCCTATCTTTACAGCTTTGTCTTCCTAAAACAGGCAGACTGGCTGCCCTTTGCACCTATATTTTAACTTCAATAAGCCCGTCTGTATGTCAAGAGCCAAACGCCGTCAATATTGAGTCATATTGCATCACCAGAGAGCCCAGACATCAGATAAGCATCTAGTTTCGAATATCTAACGCCTCCAATAGTCGGGAGATGCGGCTGCTGAGCCGACAGACGGAGAACTATCAGTGCCGCCCGTGACCTGTTTCCGAATAGAGAGCTTTACCCCGCCCCTCAGCTTCCGCAAGCCACTGGAGCTGTTTAGCGAACGGGTGGGAGCGGCGAAAACGTCTCCCCAGAGCCCAGCACAGCCGTGAAGCTGGATGGACGAGCTTCGAAAGCTGCAAAAGCATTGCCAGCTAGACTGAGAGAAAGTACTCTCGTGCGGTCTGCCAGGCTGGGCGGTGCCCGCCAAAAAGCCTCCGTGATTCAGTGATTTTTAACACGCGCATTGACGGAGGCGGGTACCCCACCCCTCGGGTTTTTCGGAGATAGAAGAAAAACAACGGCGCGTAGCGCCGCCGTACTTGGCATTCCTTTTCTCTCATCATTTGTACAACTGTGAAAATTTTAATGTCAGGTCATCTCAGGTCAGGTCACCAGTACAGGTAAAGTGACCTGCCCTCAAAAAAAGTTTAAGATAACATAAGTCGGAATAGGTTGAACTTATCCGATTGACACTCATATCACATAATGGGCCCACCGAGTTCTCTAAAATATGTTCCGGTATGTATGATATCGATGACCTAAGGTCAGGTACGAGCCATGACCTCTGCATTGGAAATCCATGGGAAAATGGTTTTTACTGAATAACTCAGTAACGGATGGTGATAGAGCATTCATTTTATATGCATTAGGCTTGCCTTGTCTTTGCAGTTCTAATGATATACGATTTAAATAATTTGACCTTGACCTGACCTTAGGTCAGGTCAAATCCTTGATTTGACCTAGCAAGGTCAAATTATATATAATTCAATTCAGCTTTCTGCGAGGAGTCATATACAGGGTGTTTCATAAAGAATGATATTTTTGAATTGATCATAATGCGGTTATAAATAAGTTGTTATGGTATGATTTACATATCGTTCGAAAGATAATTTTGGGACATTTACGATTATTTGTACTTTGATAGCTGTTTTGACATTTTTCTTGTTCAAAATAGTCTTAAAAATGACTTGAAAAATGCTGTCTATTTTTCCTTCATCAAAAATGTTGGTAGAAATCACGCGCGTATCACGTAACAAGGATCACGCCAATGACACTGAAATCATTACATCGTCACTATGGTACATCACAGTCCACTTGCACATTACCTTTAGGAATTAATTCTGAAAAAACGCACCTCTCAAGCTTAGGAAAGCTCGGGTCCAAGCAAGCAATCCCCAATCGGTCCATGTCCCTTGTTCTGCGGTGAGAAGTGGGGTCTTGTGCGCTGTGTCCACGTGAGTATGCACATCAAAAGCAAAAGCTACAGTAATATTACAAGTTTAAAACTTTTGGCTCAAGCTCCATATGGCTCATTGGCTTACCTTCCATATGAATGATGCGGCGGACACAGCCCACAATACCCCACTGATCACCGCAGAACAAGGGACATGGACCAATTGGGGATTGCTTGCTTGGACCCGAGCTTTCCTAAGCTTAAGAGGTGCGTTTCTTATAATTAATTCCTAAAGGTAATGTGCGTGTGGATTGTGATGTACCATAGTGACGATGTAATGATTTCAGTGTCATTGGCGTGATACTTGTCACGTGATACGCGCGTGATTTCTACCAACATTTTTGATGAAGGAAAAAAGACAGCATTTTTCAAGTCATTTTTAAGACTACTTTGAACAAGAAAAAATTTCAAAACAGCTATCAAAGTACAAATAATTGTAAATGTCCCAAAATTATTTTTCGAACGATATGTAAATCATACCACAACAACTTATTTATAACCGCATTATGATCAATTCAAAAATATCATTCTTTATGAAACACCCTGTAGTTTAAGTCGTTTTGCTCTATCTTTACTTGTTCAGATATAATGGCCGAAAACCTTCATTTAAATGTTTTCCCTATGACGGCATGTTTTGACCTCTCGTGACCTTAAATTTGACCTGAAAAAATAGTTCAAATATTTTCGATGGAAAAGTTGATGGGCTACCCAACACTGTCTACCGTTTTTCGCTATCTACCGTGGTTCTCGAGATCTTAGGGGGGCAGGTACCCGACCCCCTCGCCAAAGCGAAGGTGGCTCAGACCCCCGTCAATGCGCGTGTTAATACACATGCTTTCGTATATATGGTTACTCTTGCAAACGAAGGTAAAAGAAAGACATAACAGTAAGGCCAATCAGGTACCTGCCCTGGCCATGTATGGACACTTACCGAAGAAACTTCGGCCTCGTATCCCTCCCTGAGGTTGTAGGTGAGATCGTGCTGGATGTCGTTGCTGAAGTCCTGCTGGAAGTCCTGATAAAGCTTCAAAACCTCCACCAGTCCGCCGATGTGCAGACACTTGAGGTCACAGTAGGTCAGTGCTCTGACGTCACTGGACGACTTCACCATGACGTCATTGCCGTCCTGCAGGTGCCTCTGAATGTCGCATCCCACCAAATCGCCCTTACCTGCGGAGGAAGCAAGATCGTCCTTAGCTGGGGAGAGGGTGGGTTGACCTTGCTTAGAGAGGGAATAAGATCATCTTTAGCTGTGAATGCAACAGATTTTCTATACCTGCGGAGGTAATATATCGCCCTTACCTGTGGAGTTAACAAATCGACCTTGCCTGAAGAGGCAACTGATGGTCTTTTTCTGAAGGGATGATGAATGCCGTGAAGTATCTATGTGCGGGGTTGTTTTCATGCAGAACTCAAGCATCAGAATATACACCTACCTTACGGGCCCTGCAGATACCAAGGGATATTCCCAGATATAGAAAACATGTTCACTCCCAAAATACATGTAAACATGCTACAGGAGGTGTTGCAGACAATCATCAAACTAAAAACGGAACCAATTTTTAGCACGCTCGGGAAAAATAATGAACAAGATCACAAGCCCTAGAGTTCGAAGTTAACAAAACACATAGAATGGGCCTCTGCACATATCAAGATATGTACATGAAGTGGTTTAAACACTAGCAACTCGTTTTTTGTACAAAGAACAAGATATGGCTGAACTTTTTGTATTGTCAGAAAATATGACGGAAACAGTGTAGCTGAAGGTAACCGGCCACGGTCGAATCGACAGAAATATCATGCTTCTAGGGCGTGGCATTTTTCCTTTACACCACCTGTAACCAGACTTGCGCTGTAGTGAACATAACACATATGTAGTACAAATCAATGCTCCGTGTGAAAGAGCGAGCAAGCTGTGATATTGCTAAGCAGTGGTATTAATACCACAGGAATAATCTGTAGAAGATCAAGTCAATTATGCGTTTGTAAAATTTTCCATCCTCGACTAATCACGTCTCTTCTTCGCTCTAAGAGCATAACCTTTGTCGGGGCTCGCCATGACATTATTTGGTGATTGTGCTCACACTGGTGCGACGTCAATGGTCGTTTCCGTTGTGTGCCTGTGATACGGGCAAAAACTCGGTGACACATCCGCACCGTTTGCTCACGTTTACAATGCCGGAATACCCGTGAGGAAGAAGGTTGTCTATCTGGAGTCTTTGAACTGACAAAAACCGTATCGCAGAGGCTCAGGTCACTGATATTTAGGATGAACAGTGCGTTTCAATCAAATGTTGCGGTATCAGTTTGTATCTTTTCGAGACATTTAAACTTGTCTCAGCTCCCAACTCAATCAGAGAAACCGAAATTTAAACAACAGAGAAGCCGGGGCATGCAGCGAAACATAAGTTAAGCAATTTCAAGACAGATCGACGAAGCCATAGTACCTCACATCCCATTCGTTGATGGTATTCCGTCCATGCTGCTGTCTTGGGATTAGAAGCGTGATGCACCCGTGAGGCTTGCATACGGATGGCTTTGAAGGTCATCTGTACGCTAGAAACGTACAATTCGAAATAAAGATATCACTTACCTACATCTTCAATGCATACAATATCAAACTATATAATCACTTTTATCGTCATTGAGTCCTGGAGTATAAAGTCATCTGCATCATATTTTGACATAAAATTTATAAGCAGAAAAATATGAAAAAATCAGTCTGGAGCTAGAAAATTCCTAATATTTAAGCTTTCTTTGGATCACTTTTCCAAATTATGTGATGTCGGAAATATTTTAAAAGCTGCCCACCTTTTTCAGAAGACCAGGGCGAGGGTCCGACGTGCACGTGCATTGGACATCAAATAACATTCCGATCCACTTGCCCTTGGCTTTAGTTATTGATTTTGATACCAGAAGAAAGCTACAATGGCAAACATTTTTACCCATAGCAGTTACAATAAGCTAAGACGTCGAAACGATCTTAGCGCCACTTAAACAAGTGGGTATAGATACCTATGCACAGGGACGCAAAATGATATATTGCTGGATTTCCATGAGCTAGGAAACAATACTGCCAAATAAAATTTGACAAAAATCGTGCTTATGATACATCTTTTTTGAAAATTAATATCTCTAAAGTTGAATTTATAGTCTAGCTTCACAGCTCATGACGACTCGAAAATCAGGTTCGATCAAATTGTCATTGAACATCAAAATACTTCCTCCATCTCCGTAATTAAGTTATATATAAATCCAATAATTAATTTTGGGGCTTGTCGACGCACCAACTGTCTGGGCTATATAAGGGCGCCAACTCTTTCCCCGTTGGAAAGGTTTCCAGGGGTTCAGATTACTTCTGGCTCAGGAAATCCACCGGGCCTTGAACCCGGGCCGGCCGCGTGGAAAGCAATCACGCCAGCCACTATACCACCGCGACCCCATTCAGCACCGTATTGTATTGAGTCCTGTTGCAGCTCGCCGCTGCCATCTGCGTCTCCCTCGCCACCTCTGCTCTCTAATCTGTGAGCGGAACACTTCCAATGGCCTCTGTGGTCGACCGGAACCCATCAACGCAGCCCCAGGCTGTCAAAACTTGGCCAATTACCCAACCTTGCCCTAGACATCAATCACACCAAAATATCTAAAACGAAGACTTTGCTCTCCATATATCAGTTGTGTTCAACAGGCCGGGCCTCTGATCTGAGAAGTCGGCAGACGAGGACCGCATCAGCTGCGGTTCAGCGTGCGCGGCCGGCCGTTCTGGCACCCCGAGTGCAATCTCCGAGCGAGGTATCGATCTCTCGCGGCGGTGCAGCGGACCCGGAGCCAGCGCCGGTCGCCGCCGCCACGGGCAGGTAAGCCGCCGGCCGCACCAGCCAACCGACACGGCTAACGCACTGCACCGGCCAAAATTATGACCTCGGCTGTCGGTGCGCCCCAACCCCCCCCAACCGACCGCACAGCTAACGGACCGCACCGGCCAACCGACCGCACGGCCAACCGACCGCACCGGCCAACCGACCGCACCGACCAACCGACCACACGGCTAACGCACTGCACCGGTAGAGGTGGGAGTTTCGGGCAATTTTGCAGGCCCGGGCCCGGGCCCGGCCGGCAGCTGATTTTAGAAGCCCGTCACAAGCCCGGTTTGTGGAAGAAATGGATTATCAAGCCCGGGAAGGCCCGGTATCATGGAAAACCATTAACGACTATATACAACATTTATTTACTTTAAAGCTGTTTCAAATATATGTTTTAAGCCAATTTATCCTGTAAAAACTTTTGGTTTCACCCAAAACCATATTAAAAAGGTGCATGTAGCATCAGTAGCCTCAGCTATCTTAATAATTCAGCAGAAAATGATACTGAAAAACACAGTATGAAACATGGCTTGCTTATGATACAAGCTTACTTCAGGTAATGACCAGCATCACCTTATAAAAACAAAGGGCATTCTAGATAGAGGTATGCACATGGCAGCTATAAGAATCGGGATGAAATAAGTCCACTCATGTCAGACATTTCTTCCATCTTTGCACTTTTATAAACCATTATATGCTGGCACGAGCCTCACAATTGAGTTCCAATAATGTTTATGAATAGAGGAGAGAGCAGTGACAAGTTTTCAGCTAAAACTTTTCAGAATATCATGGCGGAATGGCTGTGAATGAACCAAAAATCCTTCACATTGTCCCTCAATTGATACATGTGAACATTTTCTTTTAGTTTAGTCACTAAACAGCTTGGAAGATAGTCAAAAGATTGTTCTGCTTGGGTCAGCCCGGTCTGCAAAGTAGGTAAGCCAACAGGCCAATATGAACAAGGCCCATCAGCCATATACAATTATCAAACCACCAGCCATAAAGAACTATCTTGATAAGGAACCACTAGTTTTCCACAGGTTTGCACCAAACATTGAATAAAAATATTGCACCAATCTCCACCAAAAATTAAATCTGACACAAAAAAACAGCTCGATCCCATCCACATCACCATTTGGGCTTGAACACTATTCTGTTTGTTTTGTTGTATTTTACGGGCTTGCGCTTTGTAGGTATCTGAAGCGCCGTGCTTGTCTACATTAGCGCAGCATTTATGAAAACATTTTTCACCAAAATTTACCAGAGTAGTAAGTTTATTTCAGCGAAAATATTCCAAGACTTTTTAAAATTTATTTTAAAATTTCACACATTTAAAAAATAAGCACAAAGTGTGTGGTGCATTTCTTTTGTTCCTGAGAATAGGCCACTTTTTGTGCACTTGTTTCATATATGACGCTTTTCTGGCTTGGCTTTACAAGCTGCTCAAGGTCGCGGAATCTGCCATAATTTGGATATTCTGTTTTTGTGTTCTGTATTCCTACGTTTCTGTACATTTTTAGTGTGGTGGGAGGGAAGTGTAAAGTAAAGGTATCTTGGGAAGGAAGTGCTGTTATGTTCAAAGCTTATAATAGAAGTTGTATTTCATAGAGGCCAGGGAAGTATCTCCACAAGGAAAATGCAACACATAATGTCAAGTATATTCATGTTTTGGTGTAATTTCAAAGGTTCCTTCTAAGGCTGACTGCTCTCCCCAGTATCTCCCCATAACTGACTAATTTATGTTTTGAAGTACTTCGATCAAAAACATGTTTTCTTTGTGCCTATTTCCTTGCTTATACTAGCTTTTTCTGAGTGGATTCTGCATCTTTTGGGCAATGAAAGAGCAAGATGAAGCTGTGGAAGGGTCAAACTTATCAACATTTGTTCTTGCAGCTAGAGTTACCAGGCCAATTTGACAATTATGGGCTCCCAATAGATAGTTTGTACCTGACATATTTACTTCACCATTTTTCGTAGAGGACATGGGAATGGCTCCATAAATAACATTTTCTTTTTACCTGGAGCAGAAATCTTCTGGAAAGAATTTTCTAGCTAGAGCTATGTGTTAATATCAATATGTTAGCAGCAAATTGGTTAAATGACTTCCTTTGAAATGGTATACTGACAATATGGAAGTAACAAATATGCTATCACAATTTACATTTTGTTCACCCATATATGACTTGAAGATTTTGAAGTAATCAGGATATTCATAAGATGATAGTACGGCATGGATGTGTGCAACTGTAGGCATTATTCAATATTTGATTTTAAATATTGATTCAGGTTTAAGTAACTTGCTTTTGACCCTGGCATGAGTAACAGATAGAAAGCTAGAGCTTCATGCTTTTACATTCCTGATGTATGTCTAAAAGTCTCAAAATTAATTGTAAATGCATTTTCAAGAGCTGCTGGTGCATGAATAAGATTATGTTTCAGTGGAAAAAAACTAGGTCTGTACTGAAAAAGGCTTATTTAACTTACAGAAAATTGACTGAAGTCCCAGTTCAGTTGAAGCCCGGAATGAGCCTGGGTGAAGCCCGTTATCAGCCCGGCATTGGCTTAAATCATGCCTTCAGGCCCGGTCAAAGCCCGCGGGCCTGGGCCGGGCTTTTGCCCCGGGCCCCCGGGCCTAGAAAGTCCCACCTCTATGCACCGGCCAAAATTATGACCTCGGCTGTCGGTGCGCCCCAAACCCCCCCAACCGACCGCACGGCTAACGGACCGCACCGGCCAACCGACCGCACCGGCCAACCGACCGCACGGCTAACGCACTGCACCGGCCAACGGGTCGCACCAGCAGGGAGAAACCAAACCACTTCCAAACCATATATGGGCATGTCTTCATGTATAAATATAGATGTATAAAGATGATATTTCACACTCGCTGAAAAAATATCAGCGGTACCAGTACCTTTCATTCCTCGCGTATTAGTAGGCTTTACGCCTCCATCATACAATAATCAGCTATTTCGTTAGAAATAATTCCTAAAGCTCATTATCTAACACTAACAAGAATGCATGGACAATGGAATTTATCAACTAACATCAAACAACCCTGACACGGGGCATTTCGATGCCACCACCCAAACTGAGCTCCTGACTTTAAAATCTCGAAAGCCAATTTATGCATTGCAAGCATGCAATTCTAATCTGTAAACAAATGATAAGCTTTATGAAAACACCATTGATTGTATTATGATTGTAAATATCCCAAAAAGGTATTTTGAAGCAAAGCAAAGTTGGATACATTCGACCACACTTCTGGTCTAAAATACTTATTAGAACATCCCTAAATGAACTCTCATCTATAACGTCATTATCTATATCATCCATCTATCATCTATAACATCATACCGCATCGCTCACTTACTGGAAAATCCTCATTGTGCCGCTTATTCATGCCCTCTGATGCATTAAGTGAATCCAGTGCATGAAACCTAGCATAGGATAGTAGTCATGAGTATCCAAAAATTACAGTTTACATGATATATAGGCTCCTCAAGTGTATAGGCACAGGAATTGTGGAGGACAGAAGAGCAGCTGCCCCACAACTTTCGACCTGGGGATAATGCCCTCCCCCACAGCTTTGAATCAATTCCGGACCTTTTCCGTTAACAAATGGAGTGATAGACCGAATCATATTTGACCCCACCAGCGGTGAAAACTCCTCCCCCCACCACCAACTTGGAAAAAAATCCTGGCACCTATGCTCAAATGTAAAAATGGTCTTCTTTCGAGGTTGAAACCGGCCTGCCCAGGCTGAGGCATGCCCATTTCAGTCCCGGGCCGCCGAGCTGACTGAAAACCCAATCGGATTTCCTCTGCCTTCGGCTGGTGTTGACACTAAATTCACATCACGGGTAGCTCACGTGTGTCGCTTCTGAACAGCATTTTGTCACGCCTGGTTTATGCGACATGCCTCACTAATCTTCTTGGTGGCAGTCTAGAGGTTTATCACCACATTAAAGGGATGGAAAGGTTAATGCTAGTGCCCCATTTTTTCTACGATAAGCTTGATGCCTTATATTAATAGTAATCATTATTTGGGCTTATCGAAGCACTAAATACCATGAGGTTTATGGCGTCACCAGCACTTTTATTGTTGGAAGGGCTCCATGGGAGCCAGATTGTTCCTTGTTCAGGGAATTCACGAGGTCTAGAATACGAGTCCACCGCGTGAAAAGCGAGCGTGCTAACCACTACAACACCGCGGCCACAACGTTTTGGATTACCTAGTATATCGGCATATCATGTGACATTGGGATCTATATCTTGTACTTTGCTAGCCCCTGTTGGCCAACTGTACTTTGATTGGCCCCCTGTTCTTTGATTAGCTGACTGCACTTTGATTGGCCCCTGTTCCCATGATAGTTTGACATGATACCAGCCTGGAAAAAAATTTGGAAAATCGGCGTATGTAAGTATGATTCCTACTTTATTGTGGAGGTATGTATGCATCTTTCTCCTCTCAAATGAGTCAGGCTGCAGTATGTTTAGCCCCTGTCTTCCACATCATGATTTCATATTCATCATTGATGCGGAACATGCAATACGGAACTGATGTCCAATATCACTGATGATATTCAACATGATAAAGGAGATGATATTCAACACCACTCCGTGTCTGGACATGCACCCTCACTCTCCTACATAAACCTACTACGTCAGTACAAAATACCTTCCTCTGCTGCAAGGAGTGTACAGCATAATCTACTCTTTGCAAGAACTTTCATGCTCAGTTGGACGCCCCAAATATAATACAACATGTCTTATTCACGTGCCTACTCGACCGACCCACAGCCAAAACTCACTGCACGTCCCACGAGGACGAGTAAACATAGGTCAGCGTGGCTTGTTCTGCCGATAATTCAAACTGACAAATGAATTTCTGGCTACCCGAACCATGGAAGCAGATTTTTTGTGGATTATTTTAAAATATATCGCTGTCACGTGAAAAAGTATGTGGTGACATTGCAATTTTGAACACTTTTGTGGAAGCTCAATGTGGATTGTGTAGCACTGTTTTACTCCCATTCGAAATGTTTGAAGGATCCTCAAAGTATCAAAGTATCTTCGAATACTCTATGCTTAAATTCATGTTTTTACCTGATCTTTTTTACACAAATCCGCAGCGTACGTCCCTTACATTACTGAGCTTCTCTTTTAGGATGTGACACCTTACTATTTCTACGCACATTATCACGTCTGGATCTTATTACACCATTTTGATAATTCTTAAGCTAGTATCGTTTAAAGATTTTAAGAGTTTGAACTTGTGGCTTTACCTGTCAGTGGGACACTCCCGTTGGTGATGAATATGAACAAATAAATAAATAAATAAATAAATAAACATAATTGCTTCTGTAAAACTGACCTGGTAATGATAATATCATGCAATGTGAACTTTTTGCATACCCCTAGATCGTGTTATCTAGGTTGTGCGTTTCTTGCGTCCCAAAGAAAAGAAAGGGAAAGTGGTCTGTTCCACTGATAGTAAGCCAGGAAGCTGCTACTTCTCTGAGACCGCTGATAATGCACTGTAGAGGCTCGGGCACGTTCTGCGAGACTATAAACAGCGTTTCTACTTTCAAAACTCCGGAAAGACAAGTTCTACAAGTCAAACATATGCAATTCTCCACTACTTTTAATGAAGTAAAGTTGACTTAAATATTTTCGTTCAATTTTTACTATTCCGTAATGAAGAAGTGAATAAATGAATCTTATATTGTTCACATAAAGCAATCTTACGTCTCACACTCGCGGTGTACATCCTTTGCAGTTATACAATAAATAATAAAACACAGTAGGTATCACTTAGAGTTCATATTTAATGCAGCCAGGCCCCTACTGCAAACAGTTTGACCATCTTGGATGCATCATCATCATCCAGCGTTAAAAGCAGATCACAGTCTGCCCAGGCTGCACTCGCCTGTCATACCCCATTGGATCTGACACGATCCTATTCAGCATTTCCCGGGCAATATGTACCGGATCCCTTGGAAGCTGGGGCTATTAATCAGGATCCAACACGAATCGGAAAGTACATACATAATACACCCTGCTTGCTGAACATGCTTAATCATAGGGTAATGGCAAGCTGAGAATCCATCAGCGTCAGTTATCTGCAGACCATTGGCAAAACAATTGGGAAAGCCGTCAGGTAATTGCTAAGTGATAGAATATGATACAAAAACCACATCTGAATCCACATTAAACTTTCCAAAGTTTTCTGGCCAATCCGTTTCGGTCCTCCTTCGGTTCGGATGTATATTCGGATATCCGATAAATATATCCGAACCACTTTACAACCCCCACTAATTAGCGACATCATCTGTGCCACACACACGGCGTGTTTTCGCAGCTGCAATTTCCTTAAATCCTCAGAGTGTGCTCTGGTCTGCAGCGACTGGGAGCCTCAGAGAGCCGCCTAGCTATTTCCGACACCTGTCGCCAGCACTGATGAGGTTCCGACGGAGGCCAACCGCCGGTCACAGGCCGACCTCCGGTCACAGGTCGACCCCGGTCACAGGCCGACCCCCGGCCACAGGCCGACAGCCGGTCACAGGCCGACCCCCGGTCACAGGCCGACCGCCGGTCTCAGGCAGACCGCCGGTCACAGGCCGACAGCCGGTCACAGGCCGACAGCCGGTCACAGGCCGACAGCCGGTCACAGGTCGACCCCGGTCACAGGCCAACCTCCGGTCACAGGCCTCATCCGGGATCGGTCACCCGCAGATTTGCAGACACGATTAGAGCAAGACGGGCCGGCAACAACCAAACACTTACAGGGACCTCATTAAAGAACGGTCACTTACAGACGCGACCAGGGCGAAACCGGCAGAAACATTTTCCTCTTCAGATGGGCTGAGATCAGAGACGGAAAAACTGACACATTCAATTACCTTTAAAGTCAGCAATAGAGACGGCAGTCCTACTTTTTGTCAGCCAGAAGTATAAAACGAAATACATATCCGCAAAAGAAAATCACAGGCATGGAAAAACGAATCACATTATCAGCGCTCCATGTTCTTATATTTGATGGTCAGAAATATATGCAGAACAAATGAAAGGGAAGAATTTAATTTTTGCAGCCTTTTATTACAAAAAGCTTTATAACTGTTAAATTAGTGAACCTCATGATTTCTTAATATTTAAATGAAAAGGCAGAGCTGACCGCTGCTCCAAAATTCTGTAAGCCGCCACCACTCCTGACGCTAATTTTTAAAATCGCAAAAACGTTACCCGCTTCTCCGCTATCGCTACTTTTATCATAAAACGCTATTATACCACTGCCAAAAATTATTCCCGTCCTTTTAAATATACTTCGAGGAAATAAATTGCTTATGCGTATATGTTGTGTAGATAATTAGTAGTTTTATTCTAGGATATACAAACAAAACGGCACAAAAACATCCTTTCAATCTCCTCTTGTTCTGTTTTTTTCTAATAGGGAAAAAACTATATCAATCTTCATCTCCATTTTTGGGGTGGCCGCTCCGCTTACAGACTGCCGGTATCGGCAGCAGTTTTAAATTATTTTCAGTTCGCTACACGCTCTGCCTTACATCTTAGTTTGCGTCCGCAAATAGTGAACTTGTGGACAAAAGCGGAGCACCAGCCGGCTCTGCTCAAATGATTACTTTGCAACGGAAGACAAATATCGAGCTCGCATATCGCACTAAAACCATGCGTTGGAAGTATCATCTTATTGTTTTTAAGGTCAATATCAATATTTTTAAAGTTTGAGATTTCTTAACACGCGCATTAGAGTGGATCTCGGAGGCCCTCCGTACGTTTCCCATGGTGGCCAAAGAACTGCTTCGGCTACCTTTGATAGAATTGAACGGCGCATCGATTGGTGCAAGCATTCGGAAAATCGCCTTCATTTCCGGCCACGTCCTGACGTCATAACGTCATATAAGCAGGATCATGGGTCAAGGACACCTCACATGAAGGTCAAGGTCAAGGGTCATACCAGAATTTTTAAGGTCATTGGCTCCAGTGCTTCCGGACAAATGGCGTTACCCAGTATGACATATGTTACGCTATGACTTCATAGTTAAAGTAAGTCAATTTAAAGATCACAGGCCAATATCAAAGATCATTGGTCATGGTCAAAGCTTAACCTCATTTCCCATGCTAATGTTTCCCATCATGCTAATGTAGTATACATTATAGAGAATCTACACTATTGTGAGGCCATAGATCAACGATCTAGAATGATCGTGACCCAAAAATTCACCCACAAAATCTTAGGGACCTAATCCCTATGACATTCATCTGCTTTTGGTATATTTCCGCATTTTTTTACGCATAATTACTGCATTTTTCAATAGGCCCCCAGTACGGTCAATATTTGACCTTTATGACTACATTTGACCCTGAAGATATTGACCTAAGTCAATGAAAGTTGGTTATAAAGTAGGTTATCATCGCCTCCAAACACCTCAAACGGGCGTTTTTCCACGCCTCGTGGTTTTTTATATCTCAAGGACGGGGCCTGATAGCCCCCGTTCCCATTCAGTGCACGTTAGTGCCGGACCCCTCTCCAGTGCGGGAGTTAGGTGGTCCATACAGGTGGAATACCGATCCTCTTTGAATTGTTAAAGTTAGCTTTTGACAGTTGTCTTTCCTACTTTTTAAAAATGCATTTTTAAGGCCCTGAATTTCATCGAGAAAGGTCTCGAAGCAATAGATGGAGGCGGGTTTTGGCCGTTTCGATTTCATTTTATGTCCTTCCAATTACTATTTGCACAACATTTAATGAAAAATTGGCCATAAAAACTTCACATATAAATATATCATCGGCCATCAAAGATAAAGAGAACAATTTGAGAATTTCTGGTCTGGGCTGTTTCCTATCGGCTGTCTAGCTGTATGCGTGTCTGTATGGTGGTATAAATGTATTTCGGATGACTGTATGGTTTTATGTATGTCTGAATATCTCTATGGCTGTATGCGTGTCTGTTGGCTGTATAGCTGTATGTCGGTGACTGTATGGTTTTTGTACATCTGAATATCTCTTGGCAGTATGTGTGTCTGTATGGCTGTATAGCTGTATTTCGGACGATTGTTTGGCTGTATGTTGTCTGTTATATGGCTGTATGCGTGTCTGTATGGCTGTATAACTGTATGTCGGATGACTGTATGGTTTTATGTATATCTGAATATCTCTATGGCAGTATGTGTGTCTGTATGGCTGTATAGCTGTATTTCGGACGATTGTTTGGCTGTATGTATGTCTGTCTATATGGCTGTATGCGTGTCTGTATGGCTGTATGACTGTATGTTTGATGATGTAAGGTTGTATGTATGTCTGAATGTCAGCATGGCTCTAAATGTGTCTGTATGGCTGTATAGCCGTATATCGGAGAGCTGAATGGCTGTATGTATGTCTGAATGTCTGTATGACTGTATGTGTATAGCGTTTTATGACTGGGGAATGTGTGGTTACTGTATGACTATACGGCCGTACGTCTGTATGTCACCTCTGGATATTGCACTACGCTCAGTAGGCCTCTGACTACCACACTACCCCCAGTACTATTGCACTACCATCTGTAGGTTACTGACTACCGCACTACCCTCAGCGAGTGTTATTGAGGTAGATGCACTGCTTTTGGCCTCACATCCCTCTTTTCGATGTCAGATTTCATTCGAAACACTCATACATATACACCACCTATGAGAAAATGTTTATTGAGTATCCGAAACAGTGTAAGGGCAATTTTAAACGGTTAGAGGATGAACTTGGTTCAATATTTGTGAATTAGTTGGTGGAACCAGCCCTTTGCACTGCATCCCAGTGCGGGAAATGGTTGAGCCGATACATTCTCACTCAAATGCAGTTGTGAAGTTCAAAACATAGACTCTAACAAAAAAGTCATTCCTAATACTCACTTTGCATCATTATCGCTTTGATGCTCTCAAGGTTGCAATTTGTAGGTTCTCGAGCCTGCGCACAACAGCGCCCCCTCGAGGCTGAACAAAGGCCGCATTGTTGGGCTCTGAACAAAGGTTTTCTGACGATGGCACTGCAGTCAGCAGGGTGCTGATGAATAATTCAGGGCGGCCCGGGAGGTGCTTTGGTCGCCGGAGAGCGGCGTACTTCACCGGTTCAGTTGGGCGACGCAGGTGATCCCTGATGAGGCGGCCGCCCCCGGCTCGTCGGCGATTCCTGCGTGCTACTACCTCGGGCAGCGCTCAGGAGGGCCCACGTGGTTTCCACAGAAAGCCCGGAGGGCTCTCTATTTCGGCACTGACTAATTAGTGTAGCATGCGCTTGGAAGAAATAACTCAGCAGGCTTACAAAAAGACAGGGGCTCTAAAGATGTGGAAGCAGAGGAATTAGCGATCATGTATTCCCAGAATGGCAGCTTTTCCGACTGTACGGCAGGCATTGGCTAATGCATGCCTGAACAGATTGCATCCATAGATGAACAAGGCTGCCTCCGTCTGGCATAAATGGCTCCCAAAGGTCTGCTTTGATGAAGGTTATAAATACAAAATAAAGCAGAATTAGATTACACCAAGGTCGAGAACTCCAGTGCAAACAGAGGCATGCGCACCCACAGCCTTCTGTGTTGCAAAATAACTAAGCGAGAAAGTTCTACCCGTTGCGCTATTCTTTTGAAATTATACTCCTCATTTCTACATCAAACTTTTTTGTTTCTTGCATCAAACACTAAACCTAGCAGAGGTGCAGAAACTGGCCAACTCGGCTGCCGTGGTAGGTGACACATTTGCATTATTGAAGGTGCATAACTGTGACAAAAAACATTCCGGCTGCATGATCTAAACTCAAACTACATGTTTACGAAATACAGAATTAAGTGTGCAACATGTATTTCAGTTTCGTGGCTCTTTTCTTAAATTGCACAGCGTACCATTAATGATTTAATATATTTGCTATGCTCAGGTTCTACTAAAACCATATAATCCCGCTGCAGAAAACCTGCACACCGCTGCCACAGCTGCCAGATTTTAACGTACAACCCAAAGGTGACGATTGTTAATAGTTTGCGGGAAGTATGCGACTAGAAACCAGAAATGTGACAGACTAATTACCAAAGCATTACCAGGGATACAAATAATTCATTAAGTAGTTTTCTGCCGAATCATTCATAATTTCCAGGAAAATCCCAGTTTACAGTTTTAGTATCTTCCACTTGCCGACTCTTTTTTCCATCAATTATCTGGTACGACCAAGGTATGGCTATACAAAACAAAAGAATCATTTGGCAGCAAATACATATAAAATATATGTGCAGTTTGCGTATACGCAAACTGCGCAACAGCAACAAAGCAATGTGCGTGGGAATTAGGTGTTGTGTAGATACGATAACGCAGAGCCTGCGGATCTAAAAAAGTCTATCGAGGGTAGTAAGCAACACACAGGGACCAGAACTGCATGGAGTTAGAACGGAATTTTGACTACGCTGGGTCTTTCTTAGGTATGATAATTCCAATACCTCTGTATGTACCTATTGGGCCCATAGACATAATTCTACATCTATGCCGGGTCGTTGCCTCAGAATGCTTACGGGTAGGAGGACGGACCTCAGACAGGTGATAATCGGGGGTGGAAGGCGAATTATGATTGGGAACGCTGCTTCCAAAAATGAAAGCGCCTTCCAAAAATGAGAGCACATGCGTTACTTCTTTCATGCTTACAGTGACGGTGGAACGTTTGAATTTAAGGAGGGGAGCACCAAGGGGTGTTCAACCCATTTCTTTCCAGTCAACGCCATGGGGTTAGTGTTAAATAAATTATTCAAGGTGGCACCATGCCCCAGTGCCCCCCTAGTTCCACCGCCAGTGATGGTATGGTAATTGAACCATGACTTCTGCAAACAGGGGTGGACGCAGGAGCGCTGTTTGGGGGTCAACTTGGGAGAAATCGTAAAAACATAGCGTTTTTTAAAGAAAATGGGCTGAAACTTCAGCATTTGGGAGAAAATGGCCCCTTGGCCCCTCTCTGCATCTGCCAGTGGCTAAGAAAAGGAAGAGACAAGTAAAGGACATTCAGCATATTGAAAATAGCATACAAGCATACAATTACAAATTCCAGCTCAGACAGAGGAGGCATAGGTACGTCACATTGAGTTTGTGACAACCAGCCTACTTTCTGCACCTCTGAAACTTAGTTAAGAGCAGACCTGCAGTCATTTATGACCAGGAGGGTATTGGTTCCAAGGGAACGAAGATCGGAGCGGCCGGGCGCAGTGAAATGTTTTATGTATTATTTGTTCTGTTTGTGGAGTAAGTAAGTGCATAAGGCATTTTGGCCACCTAACTAAAGGGAATAATATAACATATATAAACAGGTTGAGCTAGGACAAACCATAATCATACGTATATTTCTTATAAATCGGCATAAATTCCCAAAGCCTGGGTAAAAACCTCATCTAACCATAAAAAAACGTGCAAGCATGCAAAGAGGACTGATAAATACAGAGCTGAATAACGATAACAGGTATTGTGAATGCAAAATTTCAACCATTCACTCTGTGCACACCCAAGCAAGAAACACGACATAGAAATATTAAACAAATAAGAAAAAACAAAACATAGATGCTCCATAAAAGTTGTAACTGCGCCACCATTCCTAGCGACATCCCTGGAGAAACTATTGCATGGTGGCCAGCACACGCCAGGTCAAAAATTCTTCCCTCGACGTCTTCAGTAAACTTTTCCAATAGCGGCTGATCATTTCGCTACGGAGCGCTGCAGTCAATGAAGGTGACAAGAACCAACGACTTGATTGAAATAGTTGCAAAAGTCGGTCTTTATGGCGTTCGGAAATCTTGACCTATATCCGAGATATGCCTCCGCTTAAGTTCACGTCTTTCAGGGCGGCGAGGAAATGCAGTATAACCTGGCAGTCACGCGTGAGCGATGGGATACAGTCGCTGCTTTGCGAGGACGTCGATCACGATATAGTTGCTGAACTGGACATAACAAGTCAGGAGCGGAATCAACGGAACGGACAACGGAACAGGTGCATCGGCGCCCCCACAGAGAGCCCAGACACTCCCTAATAGGTCCCTTACCAATCTCCGCAGGGTTAAAGGAAATGTGGCACCTTGGTCGAATGCTGGAATTTAGTATAATTAGGGGTACTTTTAGCAAAAAATCATGGAAACGTCCATGATTTCCCTGAAAAATGTACAATAAGCTCAATATTTTGATTTTTAAATGCTCCTCTAGGGAAATAAATAAACATCTGCCTGTGGATGATGTCATGATCTGGCAACCATTACCATATTCAATAGGCTTAAAGGGCTTCGATTGGCTGATACTCATCGTGACGTCAGCATATGTCGCCACACCAACACCTGACAACTGTGACCTGCTGCTTAGGGTACATGTGGGGTACATTTCATATAGGTTTTTAGCTTTTCTCTGTGGAAATTTTGAGTTTCAAGACAAATGATATATTGAGTACCGGGTTTTCCGGCATGCTTTACAACTTTGCTCTCTCAGTTAACATCACGTTAAAAAGGTGCCACATTCCCTTTAAAGTGGTGGAACCCGGAAGAAGCGCTTTGGTACCTTGTCGCGTGTCCAAAAGGAGGCACCCTTCTGGTGCAAATGGCACCCCTACCGAATACCTATCTTCTAATTGGACATTTCTGATCAACCGACAATCTATGTAAGCATAAAGATCTTATGATGACAATTTTCCCAATATAGGCCAAAAAAATTCAAAAAGCTGGCGTTTTAACAGACAGTCTTTACTGCTGATATCAATTTAGTCTGCTATGTATCGACATTTCTTATTCATAGAATATTTAGAATTTTTGGTCTGAAAAAACAAATCCAAAGTCATTGATAAATCATTTAACAGCATTCAGAAACTTTAGGTTTCACCGTTGCTGTATGACATGAAGTTTGAAGCGTGTTTTGCGGTATAGCGTGGACCGGTGGTGCCTTCAGCACACGTCTTGCGGGAGGAAGCTCACGGCGTTAAAGCCCATACATTAAATCCACACTCGAGCTGCGTTTCACTCGACCACCCGATCTCGAAACTTGAACGGAACGCATAGTAATGAGTTGTTACTAATGAGGCACTGAACACGATTGTCGTGGTCTCACGCTTCCTAATTTCCTCAAACCACGGAGTTTAGCTTCTCTCAAGGAATGGTGTTAAAAAGCTAGCTAAAAAAGACAGGAGTACACAAATTCTGATTAAACAGTCTCCAACTCACCCAAGATGGCGACAACCATATCAGTTTGGACGACCTCCATGCTGCCGTTGCAGAGGTAGAAGATGTTGTGGAGTGCGTCGCCGCAGTGCACCAGGTACTCGCCCGGCGCGCAGAAGCTGTCCTTCACGTGCAGCGAGATCAGCTTCTGACAGCCGGTGGAGGCGGTCATGAAGATGGGCAGCTGCAGCAGCTCCCGGTGGATGTGCATGCTGACGTCACCGCGCAGCTCTTCAGGGAAGTCGCGCAGGATCTGCCGCGGCCAGAGAAGATGTCGGCCAACCGGCTACACTTGGGTAAGTGATTTGACTCTCGCATCACTGATATCGGGGTTCGGTGGTTTCGGTGGAGAGCTGAATGGAGTAATTGATGTGGATGGAGATGGACGAAGTTCTAGGGGCGGTGGTTACTGGCCTGCATTTGCGCGCTTTCAGTTCCAGCCTTCTAATCTCGCGCTGTTTTAATATGTGCCCCACAATTTAGCGCACATACTTCGCTTCATGCCAATTTTCTATATTACTTGTTAGAAATGAGCTTCATAGACAATCCCATGCGTATAAAGGCTTTCTTTAAAACACCTTTCCTAGTTTTTACCAAAAAATATGTTTGCAGGTATGCACCGTAGGACCGGTCAACAAGGTATTCTATTGCAGTTGGAAAAAGTAATTGGTTCATAAAGCCTCGGCGCCTACTTATCCTTAAATTTCCGTTATCGAGCAATGGGGCTTAGTGGAAGTCGTCATGAGATTCAATAGTATGCTGTTCAATAAATGTTAAAAGGCTCTGCTCGTGCAGAAACTGCTGATGTCCATTAACAGACTGAAAGTGGATCAGAAGAATACACGGAGACAAGTCGCTTTGATGTTGAGCAGGCACGCAGAGGCCATAATATCCGGTCGGATAATTTGGCCAAGTGATGGCTTTCAGCGAATTATTATCTCGCTTACGCTAAATCACCAGCAAATACGTAAGTCTACTTATAGGTGAACTACTACCAGGTAGAATAATAAAATGCGAAATCCCAAAATGAATCAGCCCCTCGACCATATTCACAGTCAAAAGCAAACATAAATGACACTAAGGGCTCGATTCAAAGAATACACATTTACAACCATTATATAGAAGACCATGACTTTAAATGAATGACGTTTCATCTAGCTTCATTCCGTTCACACGCCATACAGGCGCTGCACTCTCCGAAATGGAATGGTGTAGCTGGGAACGGAAGCTAAGGAAAATTGTATCCGAAACATAAGAAGACGTTATAGAAGTCGGAGTTCGTCGGTACAATTTCCTGTTTGATTTCCGTTCAGGAATTTTCTTACAGACTAACTAGGATTACGCAGCGAAGAAAAGTGCCCACACTTTCCAGAAACAATACATGTGATGTGATAACCATATGTTAGTTTAGAAACATAGCAGCAAAATGAAAACAGCATACTTCTTAACACGCGCATTGACGGGGGTCTGAGCCACCTTCGCATTGACGGAGGGGGCGGGTACCCGCCCCCCTAAGATCTCGAGAACCACGGTAGGTAGCGAAAAACGGTAAACGGCGTTGGGCTGCCCATCCACTTCTCCATCGAAAACAGTTGAACCATTTTTTTTGTCAGGTCACATTTAAGGTCACGAGAGGTCAAAACATGCCCGTCATAGGGATAACATGTAAATTCAGTTTTTCGGCCATGAAATCTGAACAAGTAAAGATAGAGCAAAACGACTTAAAATATATGAATCCTCTTAGCAAGCCCAATCGAATGATATATAATTTGACCTTGCTAGGTCAAATCAAACATTTGACCTGACCTGAGGTCAGGTCAGGGTCAAATTATATAAAATGCATATCATTAGAACCGCAAAGCCCAGGCGAGTCTAATGCAGCTAAAATAAATGCTCTATCACCATTTGTTACTGAGTTATTCCGTAAAAACCATTTTTCCCATGTATTTCCAATGGAGAGGTCATGCCTCGTACCTGACCTTAGGTCATCGATATCAAAAATACCGGAACATATTTTAGAGAACTCGGTGGGGCCATTATGTGATGTGAGTTTCAATCGGATAAGTTCACCCTGCTCCGACTTATGCTATCTTAAACTTTTTTTGAGGTCTGGTCACTTGACCTGTACTGGTGACCTGACCTGAGATGACCTAACCTTAGAATTTTCACAGAAGTTGTAAAAATGATGAGGGAAAAGGTACACCAAGTACGGCGGCGCTACGCGCTGCCGTTTTTCTGCTGTCTCCGAAAAACCCGAGGGGGGCGGGTGCCCGCCCCCCGTCAATGCGCGTGTTAATCACCAAGCTAGAAACAGCATTCTGAAGGTGAATTCTGACGACTATGCATAAAAGCTTTGAACACTGCTTTCGTTTCTAAGGCTGAGAGCTATTTGGTTGTTAGGTCCGGTGAGTGGCCACACGTTACAGTGCACATCGAAGAGATGTATCCAAGATAACAAAGACTGCTATCACTTCTCCAAGTGCGCTGTCAGGTTCAGTAGCTCCTCGCTCTGAAGTTTTGAGCCGAGGTACACGCTGAACCGACCGCGATATGGCTGAACTCGCTAGAGCGCGAACTAAACACAGCTTTCGTTTTAAAGCGGTTTTGCCATGGAATCCAAAGCTGATTGAAAGACGGGAAGCAGTACGATGAAAAAGCATTTGTTGATTAGAAGGTTTGGAAATTAATGCAGTTTATCAAAACAGGTCAAAATTGTTGAAATGAGATGCACTTATGTGAGCTTATATGTGCGCTTGTGATCTGACCTTTAATGACCTCGGGTTGAAATTCAGAGGAAATATGTGAAAAGGTGAGCGCAGTACTTGGCGTGCCTGTTACGATAGTCATAGCTGGATCCAGGATTTCCGACCACAGGAGGGGCACATGGTCGGGAAGGCGCCATGCGGATCAGGTGGGATCGCTAAAACCAGGTGGCCAAGTCGCGTCCTGGGGAAGGGGTGGGAAGCGGAATTTCAGGGGGTATCATTTACCTTTCAAGGGGGCGTGACCATTTCAGGGGGCGCCGAGGTTTGATCAACGTGAGGGGAAAAGTGCCCCACTTGCTTTTCCCTTTGATCGTCTATGACTTGTACATTTGCAACTTTCCTAAAAATGAATTAGGGCCACGGACCATGGATGTCACAGACCAGACCAATGGATGTCACTATAGAAAAAATATGTCGAATGGGTTTACATGAGAAAATTGTAACCATTGATCTGATACTTGCATCGCATAATAGATATACCGAACACACACACTCATGTTCAACAGGCCTCTTATAAAAATGCCCTGGGTTCGTGTGGGGGGTCTCAACCTCTGCACCAGAAAAACACAAGGAAAATAAAAGTGCATAAAGATTCTTAAAGAATACTGTAGCCTGACAAGGTCATGCGCTATATCATACGATTGAATTTGAGGCTTTCGTCTGTGTTTAAATTTTATCGACTTCTCTACTCTATCTGTCCTTATTGCAAAACACTTAAGTTACCATGCATATCTATGATTTATTTATTTATTTCACATTCAAGGGCAATTCCATCAAACGATGGCTATTCTTCACCCCGGGTCGAGTTAAATGAAAACAAAACGATGGAAACAAACCAGACACAACTAGACGCTCACCCTTGCATGCACACACTTGTCCAGACTGTTGGTTAAGCATCATTCAGCTGCTGCTCCCGTAGATACACTTTTAATCGTGTTTTAAACACAGTGATGTTTGTGGCATCGCGGACATTGGTAGGAAGGTCATTGTAAGATCTCACAGCGTTGTACAGGAACCTCCGCCTGCCCGACTCCGTCCGAATGATCGGCGTCTGCAGCCGCTGGCTCTGCCGTGTATTTCTGCCGTGAACTGACTGTCTAGACGCAAGACTGATGGCCATTATCGCAGGATGTCCAGTTAACAATATTTTTTCAAAGTGGTCAGGCAGTGGTATTCAATGAGGTATTCTGCACGAAGCCAGCCAAGTCTGCGTATTACATCGCTGATATGGTCAAATTTACGCCGTCCTGAGATCACTCGTGCGCCAAAATTTATCAGTTTCTGTAACCGCCGGATCTGAGTAATCGTACAAGCACCATATACACTTAAGCAATAGCGTACCACAGACAGTACCAGGCCCTCCACCAATGTTATGATGGTCCTTTCAGGAATGCGGTGACGTATATGCCCGAGTCCGCGTAGTGTTCCGGTGCAGCGCCTAATAACATCATCTACATGACTAGTAAAGGACGTACATCGATCGAAAACAACACCGAGGTTCTTGGCAGTCTTAGACACCTCTATGACTGAGTCCATAAAGTTGATTGTTGGGTGACGAATGTTACGAATATTTTGCTGAGAGCCTAAAATTATGAACTGTGTTTTAGAGCTATTAATTTTCATGTCGTTTTGGCTAAACCAGTTCGATAATAGTGCCAGATCGTTTTCTAGAGAGCAAACAATATTTCCTAGATTACTGGGTGGTCCTGAAACGAAAACTTGGGTATCATCTGCGTATTGAACTATTTTGGCGTGATTTACGTATAGAGAGATGTCGTTGACGTATATGGAAAATAACAGGGGCCCGAGGGCAGAACCTTGGAATGTTCCCATAGGATTGAGGAGTGGCCGAGAGAGGACGCAGTCGACATGCTGATGAGCCGATGGTGGTGTCCCTGCAGGATTTTGGATGAGAACTTGTTGGTAGTGATTTTTCAAATAATTTTCGAACCATGGTGTGACAACCCCGTACATGATAACACCCAGTGACCTCTGGCGACCTAAAAGTGACTGGATCAAACGCCTATAACATTTCCGGTCGAAATAACCAAAACAGGCTATCCAATACCTCCTTCCGCTTTTCGTTACCCAGCATGGTTTTCAAGGTCCTAGAGAGTATGCACCGCCTCCCCCTCCTTCAGCCGGAGAAGGTAACGCTGACCCCAGGCTTGTGTGGATTACGGGACAATTTCGTCTCAGGCGGAAACTGGAGCGATGGATCCCCGTCAAAAGTTGGATATGGCCCAGCTTATGATTCCGGGAGTTGGGCACCTTACCGGTGCCAAGTTTGAGAGCTCTGCGGCTTTGTTTTCCGAAAGGTCTTGCGCCGCAGAGTCGGAAGGTGGAGGGCGTGAAGCGAGGTTAGATTTCACTGCAGGAGAAGGGTTTTGGATGCAGGTTTAGGGCGGCCTAATTTTCACTTATGTTAGGTAGGTCCATGATAGGGTTTATAGAAGACTACTTGGTACTTACGTCAGTCATACAGGAAAGATATTCAGGGTTTATGTTTGCATAATAGAAATTATTTTTGATATTTTTCTGGGCGATAGAGTTAAGATAGAAGGTAACCAAATATTTCAAATTTATATTGATTATTCTTTATCAGTGTTCGGATATATGGAACGTAATTTGTCTAGTTTAACCCGCGCCTCACCAAGGGTCCGGCGCCACCTTCGCCCCACCGGGGGCCATCGATGGCCCCTCCCCTCAACTCCGAAGATATATGAGTTAGCGCAAATCTGTCACGTGCATTAGAAACCTCGCGTGAATTCAATACGAAATTGCTCACATTTTTAAGCGCTTAGGTCAATGGTTTGGCCTCCAGAGGTCAAGTTAGATCACGATAGTCTATTTTCACTCAAATATGCAATACTTAAGAAAACTGGGCATAACTCTTATGCCATTAGGGCTATTGAGATCTGGTAAAATACATTTGATAGGAAAATGCCAGACCTTTTTCACTATGTGAAACGTAATGAACTCCCGCCAGTGGTTTGACCTCCAGAGGTCACCTCGTAACGTAATATGACCTGAGGTCACGAAAGGTCAGAAAGTGACCTTGTCGTATATCAAATGAAAGCCAGTGACGAGACATACACGATGATGTTTGATTCAGCGCCTGACCTAATCGGGCGCTGAATCAAACCGGCGTTAATGTGTGTGTTAAGCTAACTGAAGCGTGCCTTCTGACATTTCGAGATTATAAACGGGTTGTCAATTTTCACTAGCTTTTTTGATGCATCAGAAGTACTTCATTGTCGCGGAATACATATTTTCGGACTACCTCGAATTTTTTCTTAGGTAGCCACTGTTGCCATTCAGGAGACAAATTTCCAGTTCGTAGCTTAAGAAGCAAGAATGAGAAAGAAACAAAATATGGAAAGTTTGCTCCAAAATTTCTAAAAAAACTATTTTGTTTTAGATTTGGGGCTTTAGTTTGGGCGTCTGCCGTAGGAGAGCTAAACAATTTCTGCCAGAGTTCTGCTGCAAAATTGCAGAGCTCTGGCATCAATTTTCAGACCCACCAAGCGGCCAGAATAGAGCCTCTTGAGAGATCTCAATCCACTTCACTCCATGAATTTTGTCATGCGGCTCTGAGAAACAGGATTCTTACCTGTTGTTTCGTACAAATGAAAACACTGACGACAAGATGCGGAATAATAATGTGTTATGCACGATCTCTGAATTCAACACTTAATTTCGTGTTGTCTCAGAAAATGTTTTTTATATCTGTGGTTCTTAGGCGGGTCGAGGATTTCCGATGGGGGGGAACATGGTCAGAAGGGAGTTGTCATCTGGACCCGACGGACGCCAAAACCCATCAGCTGGACCTCAAATCCTATTGCAAGGGCTCTGGTCTTAGGGGGAGGAAGCGAATTGAAGGGGCCACCATCAACCTTTCAGGAGGGCAGCAAGACTCTATTGGGGAAAGGGTAAGTGGCCCCTTCATTCATAGATCTGGCCTTCCATGGTTCTAAAGTATTCAAAATGAAATACAACCGAAAACCAATAAATCAATCAAATCCGAGGCAGCATACGGAACGCGATAGATAACTTACCATCCTTGGGCCTAAATATTTTTACAGAGTCTTGGAAGCTGTTGCCAGCAGTGAAAAACAGCTGAACAGTTAAGCCTATTCTCACTATCGCGCCAATTCCCCTACCTTCGCACGCCGCTGCGTGTCTCAGGCGGAAAATTCAAGTGACCCTTAAAGAGAATTACCGGCTATGTACGCTCCGCTATTACATATTTCCTTTTTGCACTTCCAGCCTGTTATGGGTTCTGTGACTTGAGGTTAAATTTGAATGGTTGAATACACAGAAAATATATTTCTGGTGCCCCCGATACATTTATTTTAAATATCTCGGCAAAACATAAGTAAATCTCTACCAGCATCAAAGCATCAAAAGTTTGTGCCTGGATAAGAACAGCCACGTTACAAACGTACACTCCAAGTACAGTCCCTAATATGACTCTGGCTTTTTTGACGGATCACTCATTCAGATATGATAAAATTCTCAGCCCCGGGCGAATATAGCCAAAACACCTCGAACTCCTAGAATAGGTATTCATTGTCATGAGTGAGGCGCTTAACATGTCTGCAGTGGAGCTTAAGCAGTGAAGCATGAAAAATTAGCTCTTCGGTAGTAACACATTTCAAACAAGCCCGGTTTCCACGCGTTAGTCTACACTGTAATGGCATCACAACTAGCTGGCCATGCTGCCGACCGACATGCACCATGCCAGGGATGGCTTTGGAGAGCAAGCCGTGAGACTGGGCTACAGAGCGAATTATTGTTGTTTTTTCTTGATTCAATTTCTGTCATTTTAGAGTACCAAATCATGTTTTGTCTTTATACCCCAGCTGTATTGTTGCTTGACGCGCGCTTGGCAATGCCAGAGACAATGCAGGCGCGCGTTCAGCTCTGCCATGAGTGGGGTTTGCACTAGATACAAGATAATGCTCGATTTGGTGTTCTTAAAAGACGGAAGCTGGAAGAGATGGAACTCCAGAACAAAGCAGCGGCTATTCGTGCTGTAACCTTATTTTACGGCTTGCCCCCCCCCACAAAAAAAGAATCAGCCCTGGTAACATGCATGGTGGTCAGCCACGTGGCTGGCCACTATCACTACCAACTCCCGAATAAACCGGGTTACAGTCGAGCGCAGACATTTCATAATGATGATATTGCAGTCAGGTTTGTAGTCGTATGTCAGAATAGGGGGGGGTCCTGCTCATAAAAGATTGTCACTTCTAGCTAAGCTGAAAACAAAATTTGTATACCAGCACGTGGGAAAGGTAACAAGGCGCCCAACAGGCAGCTGCTCAGAGCTAGTTTGTACTATGGTTTATAGGACACAGACTGCTACTTACGTCAGTCATGTCTATGCCGTGGTTTAGAGACCACATGGTCTGAAAGTAGTCCTGTATCCTCTGCTTCAGCTCTTTTGGAACCTGCAAGCACAGCATAAGTCCTGATTACGTCAAACGTTTGAAGCAAAGAATGCAAATTGGAACAGCACACGGACCATTTCTGCGGCCTTAAAGTTTGTTGTTGTTGTTGGCGCCGGGGTTTTCCCCGGGGGTATTTTTACCCCCCCCCCACTTCAAATACACACAAAAAAAAAATAAAAAAAAAGACACACCCCCCCCCCCCCCCCCCCCCCCCCCCCCCCCCCCACAAACTCCCCCCCCCCCCCCCCCCCCCCCCCCCCCCCCCCCCCCCCCCCCCCCACACCCCCCCCCCCCCCCCCCCCCCCCCCACCCCCCCCCCCCCCCCCCCCCCCCCCAAAACAAAACCCCCCCCCCCCCCCCCACCCCCCCCCCCCCCCCCCCCCCCCCAAAAAAACCCCCCACAAAAAACTTAATTAAATTAAAATAAAACATTAATAAAGTTCTTGGTAGTGAGCCAACTTCGTGGATCAGACAGAAACTAAACCAATTCAAACCAGACAAATGGAAAATAAAGCGTCTGGATCACAGAATAAGTTCTTATTTCCGGCCATTTATCTCGGAAGTTGGCGGCTGCCATAACTGCTCAGTCTAACCTGATAGAGGGTCAGGAAGTCCTTGAGGTCGTTCCACTTGGAGTCGTAGAGCGACCGCTTCGCATACATCCTTTGTACTATTGCCGTGACGTTGCCGAACACGGCGGCGTGCATCAGTGCTGAAAATAAAACGCACACCTTGGTATTCATTTATAGCTAAATTCCAGGCATTTTTTATTACTATTTGTTACATCTTACTTTTGAAAATAGTCCCGGGAAATAGCCTGTTATCATTTTCAGAGTTTTATTAGTAATGCAGTCCGAAATCTGGCTGGGACAGCTCGCGCCATAGAGGTACATGAATATATGTTTGAACTTGTCGCAAAACTATTTTTTGGAGGAAGGTAAAGGGAGATACACATGGATCTCATCAAATTAAAGCCAAGGGGCGCGGTAGTGGAGTGGTCAGCGTAGCTGGCTCCCACGCAGCCGATCCGGGTTCAAGGCCCGGCGGCTTCCCTGAATAAGGAGCAAGCTGGCTCCCGAGAAACACCTCCGACGGGGAAAGAGTTGGCAACGCTTTATGACCCTGGCAGTTGGTTTGTCGGTGAGCCCCAAAAATAATTATTATAAAGTAAAGCCGGTCTTTTTATCAGAATCGCTCATCAAGCTCCAGGCTCCAGTCGTGGAAACATACTGCCTAAAATAGAATCGTTGTTTAGATCCTTTGCTCAACCGCAGACCTCAACTAATCAATGAAGTATTTTCATACATCGTGTTCAGAGCGAGGGAAAAGCTAAGACGTAGTTACCGAACTAAGTTTAGATTCGGGCGCCGAGTTCTCTAATTCGACAGCATCAGCAGGGTGAGGTGCCGCCGCCGCTGTCGCTGCCCAGCGCTGCGGCGCCCACTTAGTGGTCGAAGGGTGGAGAGCGGGGATGTCACGTGGAACTGAGGTGGGCCTCTGGCTCAATCAACTAGTGGTGGTATAGAAAACTGCACAAATCGAACACTGATGCCACAGACATCACGCTCTCGGGCAGTGGTTAGAAAATAAACTTAGAATCAAAAAATATAATTTTGTTTTAACATCTCATCTAATAAAGCATATCTCAATCCATACGCATTTTTATGTTGGTGGAAATTTAAAGCAAGCGTTTCTTCATTTTTACCTCGTAAAATAAGGCCCGGGCTTCATTCTACCTGCATGATCTTTATGTAACAACTTCCAGGATCAGATTCTTTACCTTACCTGCTCAGCATGCTAAATGCACAGTCATTGCTCATCAAACCCAGACTCGTTGTACGTTCTCCCCATCATTCAAAAGACCACTAGACATAGAACAATGACTGACTTAATCATCCTCTACGGTTAAAAAATATCTGCCCAAAAAATGAAGCGTTGTACATCACGGTTATATTAAGGCTGGATTATATCATCTCTGAATCAAAGGCCCATGGTAAAGTTTGGCCATGTTGGCATCACAACTGTGAAGTGTACTTTTGGCATGCTTGGATTGATGACCAAGCCGTTAAAGCGGAGCCGACGACTGAAAAACAGTATCATGGCACAGAGGTGTAAAAACAATGAGATAATGCTCCTGTTGTTTTATGATAAAGGCATCAATATAAATAATGAAATTATTTTTAGCATATTAGTTTCATTGTGGGTTCTCCGAATTCTTGTAGTATTCACGCGGTTATTTCTAAGAAGATTTCAAAATACATTGCTAGTAAAAAATATGAAGGAATGCACTAAGAAAAGAGAGCGAGAACACTACAAGTTTTGTTGTATTTTTCCCTATAATTAAACAGCCTACGGAGAATAAATCAGGGTACTGCAGCCTGCGGCGAGGTATGACCGTTTCTTTTGGCAACACCTCAGGAGTGTTTTTGAAGTTGCCGTTCATGCGATTTACCAGCACAAGACTTGCCGCCGCAGCCCTGGCGGCACTTAGATCGGCTGTGTGCAGACTACCCAGTGACCCGGGTCTGGTCCGAGTGACCCTGCGTGCTCCAGGGGCGGACTTCAGGGCGGACGGCGCGGGTCAGAAAACTATCGACTTTCCCCAACGCAGATATACTCCTGGCCTGGGATGTCTAACGAGAGAGGTAATGACTTTCTCCAACGTACATAATTAGTAGTTTAGGTACCTAGTCATGATAAACAGCTACATTGGACGACTTTTTTGTTCTTCAATAGCTACCAGTTTCGAATATTAAGGAAATTAAAATACCAGGAAAAGGTATTCATTGGTTAAGTTTCCTGATATTTTCCTGAAATAAGTTGGCAATACTGTGTTTTCTGCTGATCTTTAGCGTTCGAAATCAAACCAGGATACCCTGAGTACATCAACTGAAGGGTTATAAAATTAGTGCTAACTGCATGGAACCTGCTGCTCTTTAACCCGCCCCCCCATCGGGGGTCCGGCGCCACCTTCGCCCCAAGGGTGGCCATCGATGCCCCCTCTAATTCCGAAAATATGGAGGTAGCGCAAATCTGCAAAGTACATTGGAAAGCGCGTGTGAATTTAATATAGTTTTACTTTACATGTTAAAGCGATCAGGCTGTGGGTTGAACTCCAGAGGTCAAGTTGGGTCATGATAGGCTATTTCCACTACAATATGCAATACATAAGAAAGATGGGCATAGCTCTCATGCCATTAGAGCTATTGAGATCTGGTAAAGTACATTTGAGAGTAAAATGACTGGGCATTCTCCGCTATGCGACAAATTATGACCTCCCTCCAGCGGTTTGACCTCCAGAAGGCACCTTTTGACTTAACATGAGCTGAATGAGGTCACGGAAGGTTCGAAAGTAATATTGCTGTTTATCAAATGGAAGTCAGTTACAAGACATACACGATGCCGTTCAATTCAGCGCTCTAGCTTGATTAGGTCAAACGTTATCATCAAAATACTGTCTTTCACCCCTAGTGACCTGTGATGACCTCAGATAGGTCAAGGGGAAAATATCACCCCTGAAATCTGTGACAGGGTCGCCAAGAATGCCTTTCTGAGCAGTCTGAGAAGGCAGGAATACACTTATATCACTATATTTACTTAATATCAAATTCTCTACGAAAAACCATACTAGGTGGAAATGTATTATTATGTTTTGCTTGGGGCCTATCGACGCCAAATGCTAGGTTATACGGTACGAGGGGAAGGGGAACTAATTAGGCTGGAGCTGGCGCATGGCAGCTAATCCTGCCGTATAACTCAGCCAGTTGGTGCGTCATTAAACCCCAAAAATGAATAATTATATATTTTCGGGTCAAATCATCTGAAAAAATGAACGTCAAGATAGTTTATCGTCAGAAAATATTCCTCGGATTGATCTAAGATTAGTAAATAGATACAAAATAAATAAAGTTCTGAAATATAGGGAGCAATTCCATGTGTCGCAGCCTTCTACATAAGCTCCCTGGGCTCAGGCTGAGTAATAACTATTCCATCCTGTCATGTTCTACGGCTTTCAAAGGAAAACGCCAGCTCATGTTTCCAGGGTGAAGCATGTTGCCTGACATTTTAATGCCCTTATCCGTTCTACTTTAAGCAGCAGGACTGACGCATTAGCAATGCAAGGTGGGCAATTGTAATCAGCCCGGTGGAGCCCCTCCATAATGCAGTCCCCGTGTCAGCTCATCCATTCTGAGTTCCTTGGCTCGGTGTAAGCGTAATCAGGTGCTAGGCACAACAATCCAACACAAGTCCCAGTGAAAAAACCCATGATGGGATAGCTAAATACGCGCGGTGGATGGGGGCTTAAGGTCCTCCACTTATTTTTCCGGGGTTTACGGAGAAACATTAAGGGTAAAAATGTACGGCTAGTAAAGTGTACACGATGAGTAGTATGGCCAGAGTGTTATGTGCCAGACAATGCCTCAGACACTGGAAGTAGTGTCAGACGACACGAAAGAGAACTAAATTAAAGAAATATGTGCAGTACAATAACTTCATTAAGACAATATCCGGTGAAAAATGTGATCTCTCCCGGCACTTGATGCCGCATCTTACCGCCAACGAGCATAACGATGATGCTGAATATTTTCTCGGAGTTGGTGTTGGCGGAGACGTTGCCGAAGCCGACGCTGGTGAGGGAGGTGCAGGTGAAGTACAGCGCCGTGATGTACGACATCTGAGAGGTCACGTTATTGACTGGCACTTGCATCCTCTCGGCCAGCTGGGGAATCCATCCTGCCGGACATCCAAGGCTCAGACCCGCCATGCAGCTTCTCCTCCAGACCGGCACGGGACAACGCCTTATATTCATCCCAGTAGGTACCACTGAAGTTTGTTTAACTTGTTTGTTCAGTTTATTTACTTAGTGTTCCCATTCTCATAAGTGTCGCCACCGGCAAAAGTGGGGGCCAGCCAAACTTCAACCTGATGCTGACAAAACTTTCAACATCAGGACCAAAACTGTTCAATTTGGGTCCTGCTGCATTCCGCGCGGCTGGATATAGAATGTCCGGTTGTCTCTCATTTTGACTGAGATCGGAAATTTTTGGCCAAAGTGGGGGGCCGGCCTCCCTGGCCCCTTTCCGACGTATGCCCATTCTGTTCCATTTCCCTATTTTTTATAGAAAAATAATTTCGTCATGTCTCGTCTCGAAATTAACTCGGAAAATTTTGCCCCATTTCATGCCGTATCAAATATACATGTGATCCCCACAGGTAGAGAGAGGTATTGATTAAGGCGACAAGAGCCTTCTGGGTGTGAATTTTGGACTTTTGTATTTGTAACACTGCCAAATTTGACTTACAAGAAATGGTAATTTTAGCAATTTGGTCTTGAAGACTATGGGATGAAGGTAGAGGACGTCGAACTACCAAAGTTTTCATTGTAGGTATGTGAAAAGTTTTCACTGCAAACAGGAATAAATGTCCGCAAATACACAATACTCAAGAATCATGAAAGTTTAAAGCAGGAGGATTGGTAGACGTGTTCTCACTCCTCCTTCTAACTGGTGAGCGAGGGGGAATGTTCCTCAAATTGTTGACATTCTACCGAGTAGCTTAGCCTTATATCCTGTTTAACAGCCTCGACTTACGCAAATTATCACAATTTGTTGTAGGTAGTGTAATGTTCTAGCAGCTGATTTACACCCTGGTTTTGTCAGTCTCACTTTAGGAGAACAGAATGGCACTCTAGCATGGGTTTAGCAATTAAATCATAACTCGTTGACCTGACCTGACCTGATGCCAATTTTTGGCCATAAGCTGTAAAATTGATCACCCTAGAGGCCTGCCAAGCAACACGCGTCTCATTTGAGTCGGCGCATAATCATTCGTGAAAAACCGAGGAGGGGGTCCGTTCGGACCCCTAGGCGGTGATGGATTAATCTTTTCATGACCCTATTTTCCGTTGAAAATTGTCTACAGCTTTAGCTAATTACACATCAAAGACAAAAGTTATATTTTGAATACTTTGAAAATCTGGCATACAAATTAAAGAGCGTCTAAGAGAAAGGTTGCTCCGAATATATACCCTGACGAAGTATAGTTCCGACCATTGAGCTATTGAAGTGGGAGCCGCCTCCGCACGATGAGCTGAGGCAGATGGGTGTCATTTTCTGGCCCCATTACCATCAGATGATATGGTGGAATTCAGCCAATGACGGCGGCAGCGTCGGGGCGACAAGCACTATCGAACATTGCGGCACTAGCATCGAAATGCTGGTGGGGCTGCCGAAGCACGTGCTTCGCGCCCAGGGACCGCTTCCATCGGCCAGAAAGCTAGGCTGAGAGATTGAGCCCATTTGCCAGGCAGTTGTGCCACCCTCAGTCGTCTGATGTAATGAACTGTTCGTCAGTGAGTGGATATGTGCGGAGTTGAAAAATCTTGCCAAGACGCTCACGAACCATTCATTTCCGAAAGCGACAAGCCCACGGGCATGTAAATCACTCAAATCCGTGAAACTTTGAAATTAGTATATTTTGTAAGTTTTTCTCCGTTTCAAGTTCATCAATTAAACACCAAGAACACCAGTAAGGAAGTGCAATGGGATGATCTAGCGAAAAGTGAATGCAAATATGACTTATGCTTATTAACTAATTACTATTTTGTGGTACTTTGCTATAACATAAAACGATTCATTCAGTGTACCCAGACCAGTTCCGAGCCGACGGCTGCTCAGGTCAGACAAGAGTCACGACACTATTTCTGTGTTCTGTGTGTGTTTTGTGTTCCAACTCAACTCTGACGGACGCTAGAGCCCAAAAACTCTGCCCTAATATGCAACCTTCTTTGTCCTGTCATGACCTCAATACTGACCTGAGCCAAAAAGTGACCGATGTAGTTTCTTCACAAATTTACATGAACTATCCAATAGTTTACGTTTTATCGTATTCTGCATTGGAGCTGAGTTCGATGGGGGTGTTTGAACCCTCCACCAGGGCGGAGGTGGCTCGGAGTCCCACCGGAGCGGGGGTAAGAGTGATTTGCCAGAAATACTAAAATATGCCTCTTACGCTTTGTGTGCTGGGAAAATATTTCCAAGCTTAAATAGGTTGTCAATGTTGAAGATAAAAAAGGGATTTTCTGGCGCCCACATGACGTCACAACATGACAGCCCGTGACCAGAAGCTGGGTCAACCCACTTATAATTACTCAGTCGATTGCGACAGCATCAGGGAAGTCCGACCAGACAGGGGAATAGCTAGTTTCCTGCGTAGGCATGAATTTGAAACCACTCCCCAAACTGTGCTTCGCCCAGTTTAATAAATAGGTTTCCTATCTTGGATAGAAACTGTAACAATCACATTCTTAGAATATTAAAATAATCATGCAATTTTAAATACAAACCAGTCCTAGACAGAACAAATTGTGTCTTTAGATTAACACGCGCATTGACGGGGTCAGAGTCACCTTCACTTTGACGGGGGTGGCGGGTACCCCCTCCCTCTAAGATCTCGACAACTACGGTAGGTAGCGAGAAACGGTAAACGTCTTTGGGTAGCCCATCTACTTCTCTATCGAAAATATTTGATTTATTTTTTGTCAGGTAACATTTAAGGTCACTAGCGGTCAAAATATGCCGTCATAGGGATAACATGTAAATGAAGGCTTTTGGTCATTGCATATAAAAAAGTAAAGATAGTTCAAAAGAATTTAGACCACCGGAATCTTCCCAGCAAGCCAAATCGAATGATATATAACAAGTCCTCGCTAGGGAAAATCAGGTCAAATGTGGCATTTAACCTGACCTGAGATCAGGTCAAAGTCAACTTGGGTCAAAATGTATATAATTAGAACTGCAAAGACAAAGCCAATCTAATGAAGCTGAAATAAGCACTTTATCACCATCCATTACCAAGTTATTTAGTTAAAACTACTCTTCCCATGTATTTCCAATGGAGAGGTCATAGCTGGTACCTGATCTTAGGCCATCGATATAAAAAATATCAGAACATATTTTAGATTACTCGGTGGGCCCATCATGTGATATGAGCTTCAATCGGATAAGTTGAACCTGTTCGGACTTATGCTATCTTAAACCTTTTTGAGGTCAGGTCACTGGACCTGTACTGGTGACCTGACCTGATATGACCTAACCTTAATTTGTTTTTAAATTTGCTAAAATGATGAGAGAAAAGTTATGCCAAGCAAGGCAGCGCTACGCGCCACCGTTTTTGATACTATCTCCAAAAACCCCAAGGGGGTGGGTACCCGCCCCCGTCAATGCGCGTGTTAAACCTGGTTATTCAGGTAGGGAGTCTAGCAATCTTCATGGGCCAAGTCATAGAGGTGCAGGATTCACAAGTGATCGATTTAAATGCATACATACCTTATCAACTAATCTTAAAAGGCTTTGATAGAGACGTTGTTTTACTTATTTGACTTGAGCTATTAGCGGGTTATACCTGTTGCTCATTTACATGAATGAATACAAATACAAATACGTGGATTATTGAGAATGCTCTTTTGGAAATCCGGAACCGAAATTTAGCAGAAGCACTAACCTACTACCCTGATGTGTTCAATTATTCTATTCTCTACCTCTTGTCACAAGAACACGAATCTGTTTAAGTTCAATAAATAGGATATCTCACACTGCCAGCACTACAGAGCCAGACCAATTTTCAAACTCTGTGTCGACGGTAAGTCAGCCTGAAGTTCCAGTAGCAGCTCATGCTGGGCTTGCAAAGGTCAGCCGGGGTGCCGCTGATGGCCCCGGGTATGAGTGATGGAGTAACAGCGGTGCACGACGCCTCATGATGCCGACGCTCCAAAATATGCATCCAACTACGTTTTACAGATATGACCTTTTAGCGCGCTGATGCAAAGGACCGGCTCGCGCTCAATCAGGCAACATTTAATCTGTACCTATTTTCCACTGGTAGCATTCGGGACGTCTTTGACAATGAGTATCGATATAATTTCACGGATGATACAGGTCATCCCCGGGTTTGCAACTAAGGAACCTTGAGGTCAACTAGGGTTTGTATTTCGAGCAGCATTTCTGATTCGATATCACAGCAGCTCTGTTGTGGAGGACATGTGTGGGCGGCCTCACCGATATCCCAGTCCGGCGCATGCTGGTGTCTCTCCCTGTCCGCCACCACGAACCAGACACAGGCCAACCAGTGGGCCGCCAGCGAGAACAGCACCAGCAGCAGCGTCAGAATCATGCTGCTGTACTGGGTGTACCGGTCAATCTTCTGCAGCAGCCTCACCAGCCGCAGCAGCCTCGTCAGCTTCAGCAGGTGGATCGGGGTCTCCTGCAACAGCGGCTGGTGTCAGCGGTGCAGAGGGGGAGGGGCGGTTCTGCAGTGGAGTGGTGTGGATGGGGAGGAGCGGTTCTGCAGTGGAGCGGTGTGGATGGGGAGGAGCGGTTCTGCAATGGACGGGTGCAGAGCGGGAGGAGCGGTTCTACAGTGGAGCGGTGTGGATGGGGAGGAGCGGTTCTGCAGTGGACGGGTGCAGAGCGGGAGGAGCGGTTCTGCAGTGGAGCGGTGTGGATGGGGAGGAGCGGTTCTGCAATGGACGGGTGCAGAGCGGGAGGAGCGGTTCTGCAGTGGAGCGGTGTGGATGGGGAGGGGCGGTTCTGCAGTGGAGCAGTGTAGAGGGGGAGGGGCGGTTCTGCAGTGGAGTGGTGTAGAGGGGGGAGGGGCGGTTCTGCAGTGGAGCAGTGTGGATGGGGAGGAGCGGTTCTGCAGTGGACGGGTGCAGAGCGGGAGGAGCGGTTCTGCAGTGGAGTGGTGTGGATGGGGAGGAGCGGTTCTGCAGTGGACGGGTGCAGAGCGGGAGGAGCGGTTCTGCAGTGGAGCGGTGTAGATGGGGAGGAGCGGTTCTGCAATGGACGGGTGCAGAGCGGGAGGAGCGGTTCTGCAGTGGAGCGGTGTGGATGGGGAGGAGCGATTCTGCAATGGACGGGTGCAGAGCGGGAGGAGCGGTTCTGCAGTGGAGCGGTGTGGATGGGGAGGAGCGGTTCTGCAGTGGACGGGTGCAGAGCGAGAGGGCGGTTCTGCAGTGGAGCGGTGTGGATGGGGAGGGGCGGTTCTGCAGTGGAGCAGTGTAGAGGGGGAGGGGCGGTTCTGCAGTGGAGTGGTGTAGAGGGGAGGGGCGGTTCTGCAGTGGAGCAGTGTGAAGGGGGAGGAGCGGTTCTACAGTGGAGTGGTACAGAGGGGGAGGGGCGGTTCTGCAGTGGAGCGGTGTGGAGGGGAGGAGTGGTTCTGCAGTGGAGCGGTGTGGATGGGGAGGGGCGGTTCTGCAGTGGAGCAGTGTAGAGGGGGAGGGGCGGTTCTGCAGTGGAGTGGTGTAGAAGGGGAGGGGCGGTTCTGCAGTGGAGCAGTGTGAAGGGCGAGGAGCGGTTCTACAGTGGAGTGGTACAGAGTGGGAGGGGCGGTTCTGCAGTGGAGGGGTGCAGAGCGGGAGGGGTGGTTCTGCAGTGGAGGGGTGCAGAGCGGGAGGGGCGGTTCTACAGTGGAGTGGTACAGAGGGGGAGGGGCGGTTCTACAGTGGAGTGGTGTAGAGGGGGAGGGGTGGTTCTACAGTGGAGTGGTACAGAGGGGAGGGGCGGTTCTGCAGTGGAGCGGTGTGGAGGGGGAGGAGTGTTTCTGCAGTGGAGTGGTACAGAGGGGGAGGGGCAGTTCTGCAGTGGAGCAGTGTGGAGGGGGAGGAGCGATTCTGCAGTGGAGCGGTGTGGAGGGGAGGAGTGGTTCTGCAGTGGAGGGGTGCAGAGCGGGAGGGAGGTTCTGCAGTGGAGGGGTGCAGAGCGGGAGGGGCGGTTCTACAGTGGAGCGGTGTAGAGGGCGAGGGGCAGTTCTGCAGTTGAGTGGTACAGAGGGGGAGGGGCGGTTCTGCAGTGGAGCGGTGTGGAGGGGGAGGAGTGGTTCTGCAGTGGAGTGGTACAGAGGGGGAGGAGCGGTTCTACAGTGGAGTGGTGTGAAGGGGGGAGGAGCGGTTCTACAGTGGAGTGGTACAGAGGGGAAGGAGCGGTTCTGCAGTGGAGTGGCGCAGAGGGGGAGGGGCGGTTCTGCAGTGGAGCGGTATGGAGGGGAGGAGTGGTGCTGCAGTGGAGCGGTATGGAGGGGAGGAGTGGTTCTGCAGTGGAGGGGTGCAGAGCGGGAGGGGTGGTTCTGCAGTGGAGGGTGCAGAGCGGGAGGGGCGGTTCTACAGTGGAGCGGTGTAGAGGGGAGGGGCAGTTCTGCAGTGGAGCGGTGTAGAGGAGGAGGGGGCAGTTCTGCAGTGGAGCGGTGTGGAGGGGGAGGAGCGGTTCTGCAGTGGAGCGGTGTGGAGAAGGAGGGGCGTTTCTGCAGTGGCGATGCGTGGCTGACAAGGACAGGGCCCCGAATGAGACACACAGAGAAGCCGGGTGGCCATGAAGGGCTTCATGGATCTCCTTATAAAGGCTTCATTATCTAGTGTGGGTAAAAAAGTTGGCACTGATGGTGCAGTTTCAGAAAAGCCGGGGCGTGGAGAGATAAAATAATCCCCCTCTGAGGTCTCTAAATCCACACCAGGTAGCGAAAAGCCGAATCAGTATTAGACCTGAAGTCAGATCCAACGCCAAAAAGGATTGATGTGTATATCCCATTGTCAATAAGAGACAGACAGACAGATATATATCGTTCGAAATTCGCATTTCAACATTGCAAATGAATCCGATAGGTACAAAGATGCAATGAGCATAATAATGAAACAATTATTATTCCAATTCTTGGTAAGATTAGTAAGCCTGAACCATTTCCCCATCCAATTGAATGCAGGTTTTTGCTTTATCTGAACTGCTTAACGATATCGATATTGATATCTAGAACTGACATTGACATCGTAAATTCCATCCCAGCGAGCCATTGTTCTCGGTAACCTTATAATTTGATATAAATAGGATCAATAGTTCGAGCCTTCTCTCAATGAGCGGTGTTGACAACACTGCACCGGCACCGCTGACAATCTGATTTATCTTGAGGTGGCATCCCATTACGTTGCGGTGACACTTAACTGGTGCCATGACATGAGATGACCAGGATTTGATTTTTTCCTGAAAGCTGCAAAAAGAAATAACTTAGCTGGTAAGCCAATTACGGTGGCGCCGAGTGTGTGGCCAAAAGCAAATTCCGATCCAGCCCGGAAAATTTGACGGACCGTCAGAAAGAACCGTCAGAAAGAAATTCGTGCAAAGATTTTTAGCTCACAAACGCTCGTTCGGTTGATTCAGCATCCTGCGCCACAACTTGTGCAGCACCGCTATCACTTCGTATTCTCTACGACTGTGAATTACAGCCCCTATGATAATCGTTAATGTTGTTAGCCGTGTAGCCACCTGAGTAGCCTTAACTTACCCATCCCAACCCAAAGAAACCCATCTCATCCCATTCAATCCCATTTAATCCCATCCCATTCCTTTCCATGCCATTCCATTCCATCGCATTCAATCACGTCACATCGCATCAAATCTTAGCCAATCCCATTACAGCCCAATCCAACCCATCCTATCCCATTTCATCACATTCCATTACAGCACATCACATGGTGACCTGTCCCATTACAACCTTATCTGACCCAACTCAACCTGTGCGGAGCTAGTTTCAACAGGCCTTGGCCTGAGCCACTGCGAACGCGAAACATTTTCCCACGAACGGTGCGGGTCGTGGCGCACTCCCTCTCATTCCAGATACTGTTCCGCCCCGAGTGCTGACATTGCGGCACAGTATACCGCCGCAGGCCGCCGTGCAAAGTTGAAAACGGCTGGAAAGAGCTGAGGCAAAAATCAACTTCGGAAATGAATATTTCATGCTTTCAAGGCTGGAGTCTTATCGCTCCAGGGTGTTCCAGGATGGGTTACCGTTGACACGGCAATATGAGCCCTATAAAGAGCCTATGGGAGACAAAAATCCAGGGAGCAGTCCTGATCCCTCCCCAGCCCCCCCCGGCCCTCTCGGATCACTACCCATGCATGCATTTCCAAAATCTCGAAACTTCGACGAAAAATTCTGCAAATTTCTATCCATGAATCCTGTTTTGTACCCAGCAACCGATTTCTATTCCCCAGGATTCCATCAAGAATGCTTTAGAGTGCATCTAAGCTTTATGGAGAGTTCTTTGGGTATGAAACGTGTTGGCAGGTTTCTCCATAAGCATGCACCGATATTCGGCAAGATTTTCTCACTCTTTGTGATTGCTTTTTCCTTATTTGTTGCAATTTTTCGTGATAGTCCGCGTGGCTTGCGCTATGTCACCATTTCAAGGCAGCACATGGTAAGGGATAAATAGCATATTCAAGGATGTTCTCTTAAAACGTACCACAACAAACCAAACGTGGCGTTTCCTTTGCATCCATCACATCCTCAATAACATCCGAAAGCCTCCTCTGTGGACGTCCTGGGTTAGTCTACCTGTTTTTGTACCCTTCCACGTCATACTTCCTACCTTCTTATGTTACGTGACGACAATTGCTGCATGATCGGGACGTGTTAACCTACACCATAATAATCTTGGTTATAAAAGTTTGGTTTGAAATTCCGTTGATGAAACGTATACTTTTTCCCAGATTCTAGCGTTTATTACGCTCAACAAGTCCAGCATACTTGTGGCTCAACTTACCCCGAGACCCCTCCTCGCCTTCAGAGCCAGCTGACGCAAAAACTATGCAATACCTAGATTCTTACAGATTTCGGCTCAAATAAGGTTTAAATATATGTAGTCTGCATGTTCAGAAGAGCTAAGATTTATTTTGTAGTAGCTACGGAGTTATTAGAAAATTGACTGAAAATGAAATTATTTTGCTAAACAAACGTTTTTTCTGCCTGTCAGCACTACCAGCCTGCCACCACGATGGTTTCCGGCCGCAAGGAGGCGAGCGGTTGCACGCGTGCACAGTTTTAATCACACCGTTATCTTTCCAGAAACAGCGAAGTTAACGCGAGTGTGTCAACTTTGCCCTGACTGCCATTAGTTTTGGTCTCTCTTGCTGAGTTGGGTTTGGAGAGGAACGGTTTATACTCGTTCCTGCCGGAGATTAATATTTGCTTTGGTCATATAGTGTTCACCTCGGCACAGTTTCGCAAATTTTCACTTGGGATGAAAAAACAAAATGACACTCTTTAGGGCTTGGCGATAAAATTCTAGCATCCAAAATGTCATTATTGCTGTCTGTATTGGGCATTGTAGTTTACTTTTGGGGGGGGCTTTCACGGATTTCACTTTACTACACGGCTTTCAGCGCAACGGGTGCCGAAAATTCATTCAACAGAGGGCTCTTCTGCAAAGGTTTGTGATTATTTAGACCTAAGGTGGTACTGGTTCCCAGTGAACGAAAATCCGAAAGTTTGGAGACCATTGGGAGGCATTAAGAACCACAAATGATCTCCAGTTTGAGCAGAAACATGTCAGACTTTGACTGAATCCGGGTTATACACTTTTTCTGCACCACAACAGATGATACGCAGCAGCAGGAATCAGCTTCTTTGCTGAAAAAAACAATTTATGGCACATCCCGTGAAATCCACATCCATCATCTGGATGCCGTTTCCCAGCCTTTCATGTCCTACGCACATATTGACATCGCTGATTCTATCGAGCCGACGGGATGGTATTGGCTTGCAGTGTGGTAGCATTGCAAGGTATCTGCTGCAATATCTGGCTCCGGCTATTTACCAGACGTGGGCAAATATAGAGCTCACATTGAGCCAGCTCGACTGCAGTGAATACGTGATGATTCCAGTCCGATACCTCGAGGAGCATATACACGCTACTGGCCGGAGAATAAAAAACATTGAATATAAAACAGAATGCAGCTTCCAATAAAGGCGGGTTCAGGTTCGTAGCCATTTGACAACCACGTTCCGATGGGGTCATTGATCCAAACAGACCGCTGTGCTTTAGAATTGTAGTGTTGCCACATGACACCTATTTTACTCAGTCGCCTACGCCCCTGAGTCCTAAACTCGCGGGCGGGGGAAGAGGGGCTAGCCAGCGGATAGAACGGCCTTTTTGATCCCATACTTTGGCTCACCGTAACGGATCCAACGGGGGTCAGGGGTCACCCCCTTAGCTCCAAACAGCATCCCACTCATATCGGGCGCCTGAACTCCCCTGTCATTAAACTAGACACCTTTTCTGGTGCGTCCCATTAAAAAGTTCAAAGATGGAACTAAAAATGCTAACAAAAGCGCCCCGGCACAACAAAGCCGCCCCTGGATAACAAGTTTGCGCCCATGGGCGAACTAAAGCGCCCCTGGATAGCCTAGGCGACCCCTGAATGAAGCACCTTCCGAATATCATATGCGCTTTTAACTATCAAAGGCAAACCTGGGTAACACAGCTGCTCTGGACAGCATAGGCACTTAGATAGAAATAGGCGCTTCAGGAAAATAAAAGGCGCCCCTTGGATAGAAAAGGCGCCCTGTGACAGCTAAGGTGCCCCTAGATAAACTAGGCACCCGGGAAGGAAAACGAGCACCCCACTGGAAAATACAGGCTTCCCCTGGATAACATAGGTGTCCCTTATCTATCTTCAGCTGCCCTGGATTGCAGGAGCGCCCCTCAAGATCAAAGGTTCCCCTGGATAGAAAAGGCGCCCGTTTTCTTCGACACTGGCCACCTTTTGGGTGGTAAATTGGTGTTCCTCAGGTTCGGCTCCCCAGGTTCAGCGCCCCCTGGACTTGCCCCCCCTCCCCCTGACGAAATCCTAGATCCGTCACTGGCTCACACAGCCTCTAAACTTCTAGAAAGCGCAGGTATACGGAAGTGGGTGCAGTGATGGAGCTTGGACTATTGATGGGCGTGAGGGTCAGACGGACGGACAACGCCTTCACGCGGTGGGCTCTGAAGGGGCGTGTTCCCAGTTCAGCCGTGACGAGCGGCCGGACAGCACTAAACGTCGTCCGGACCGCCCTTCTGAGATGGACGGCGGCAGCCGACGCAGCGCTCCCTGAGTCGTTGGGGCGGGCGTGCCGGAGACGTTCGGTGTCGCCTCGCCCATCACTTCATCTCACCTATCTCCGCGGGAGGACGCCCTGCCGTAGCAGGCAGGCAAGCCAGCCGAAGTCCTGACGGGATCCGGCGTCCCGCGGAGGTGTGGACCAGTCCAGTCCGGAAGCGAGTTCAATCAGCAATAATGAAGCCGAAAAGACAATGCTACCCACAAAGTTTCTAAAATCAAACCAAGCGCCTCGAAACATATTTTCTGCGCTTGCTCAAGGCCTTTGAGGTGAAGCGACTTCAAGCATGCGTTGCAAATATAAGAGAAGCATTGCATGCTAAACTTGAGCGAGATTGGAGCAGAATTTGCTGAGATAACGTCCATCACATCATGTCGTAGTGCGCATGCGCAGCGCCTGGATGATATTATTTTATCATAATTGATCCTAACGTATTTATATACCCTTTTTCATATCCACCCTTGAAATATTCCGACGCATGAAGCTAGTTTCTTGGATTCGCTACTGTCCATGCCCAGGACATTGCACTATAATATCAACGCGTACTGGACCATTACCTGCAAAATAGGCTGATGGGTAAAATACAAACAGACTCGTGGGTCGGCAAAATTTCGGATAATATCACTGAATTTCTAGTGTTTTGGGAAATCGGGAAGTTTCACCTCACAATTTTTGTCATTTGCCTTATTTTTAGTATTCGTGCATTCCTACACAATCTGGGCTATCTATTTATTTATTTATTTTATTTTATTAGGGTCACTCCCAACAGACACACTTGCCCAATTACAGGGAGTATTGGCGTGGGTGTTTAGGGACCCTCTCCTTCGGGTCAGATCGGACACGGAACGCGGCTTCCTACCGTGGGGATTGAACCCACATTAATTCATTCTGTCCGATCCGAAGACGGGCAACGGAAGCCATTAGGCCACCCCGACATTTTGAAACATATTTGGACTTACCTAGGTTCATGCCTTTCACCTATAACAGTTTAAGGCCACTGATATAAATTCAATTTCAGAAGTTAAAAAAAACAAACTGTTAGATCAGAATTTCTTATTTCTTATTAAGCATTTTTCTTCGTCCACCACTTCTGAGCTGTTTAGCAGGAGCGTTCTATGTGGAGCCTCCCGCGGTTGGTGCGGACTGCACGAGTCTGACTTCACAGGTCAGACAATACCGTGTCATTTGATTTGTTCACCGTGTAACACAGGCAGTGGAGACGGATCTGGCGTCAACGTGCTGGTGAGGGGGTCCTAAAGTGCCCCCTGATATCTAAAAAACTGGGCAGGTTAGAAAGACACATGTTTTGGGGGTGTGGGGGTGATGGTGATCTACATTATAGCTAAGTTTCATTGACTGAGGTCAATATCTTCAAGGTCAGCTGAGGTCGTAAATGTCAAATCTGGCCCGTGCTGGAGACCTATTGGGAAATGCTGTGGTTATGCGGAACTAAACCAGAAATACTTTAAAAGTGGACTAGGGTCACAGAGGAATGGTCCCCCACAACTATTTCCTGAAAAACTTTTGGGCAGGAAATGAGGGTTTGCCTGAAAAAAAGACATTTGACCATAAACTTTGTTGTTACCTGCAGCGCATGGTTGTTGCCTGCAGCGCATGAGTGAAGCTTGCCTCATACTGGAACAGAGTGAAGACAGCAATGCTAGCTATACAGCAACGCTGTTCCATAATCGACGATTGACTGCTGCAGTTCTGATCACATAAATATGTTGAAGTCTCGCGCCACCGGTCTCTGCCTTTCCTGGGGTCTCGCGCCACCGGTCTTAGCCTTTCCTCTTATCTCCTATGTCCCTATTTCAAATGTTGGTTTCAAATGTTGCCTGTTGTTTTTTGTTGTTGTTGTTTGCTGTTGTTTTTTGTACGCATCCTAGGAAAAAATAATGATGATAATGATCATGTCAATTGACAATATCACAACATACTAAATAATGATAGCCATCAGCAAATTGTGGTGCAATTGATGACGTTCCAAGCCTTTCATCCTAGTAACTGAACCATCCTAGTAATTAAGCCTAATTTATTGTTCTAAACTTTCATTTAAAGCAGTATGTTGAAGTGTTTAGGTGTCTAGTGCTGGACTCAAAGCCTGCAATCATGACTTTGTGTGTGGTGCTGGATATCTCATATGGAGATACACGGGCGCCACCTATATAAGTTAGATGGCGCTGGCGCTGAAACCTCAACTGCGGTACCATACTTCTATGGCTGAGACGACTATGAATATATGGTCTCTAAAATTTACAAATTAATCCGTTTTGATCCACATTATATCAAGTAGGTTATACTCTAGCTTTTGGTGGATGGTCTTGTGAACCCTTGGATCCTGGATTCCTGGTGATGAAACATTCAAATCTACTTTTGTACATAGCTTATGTGTTTCATGTGTCTCTCTTTTTATTCCGTGTTTTGTCTTTGGCAGGCATTAGGGATGAGTATGAACCTCTTAGGATTATTATTTGGTCTTCAGACCTTGGTTGTCTTTTTCATGTGCAGCACCGCCCCGCATCTTTCTTCCCTTGTGGAATGTGTTTTTGTCACGCATTGGTCATTTTTGAAGTCAGAAAAAGGAAAAACTTTAACAACTTGAAATTTGGTTGCTATATTATAAATAAAATTGTTTATATGAATAGTTTTGAACTAAGACTGGAAATGATCTTATTATACATTCTTGAAAAATAACGATATCATGGTAAAAGGTCTCTTTAGTCATTTGATTTCACATCCCACAACTGAATTTGACCATCGCTTTGACAAAATAACATCAAACTGTCAATACCATATGCTTCCGATTAACACTGATGTTAAAGAAACATTTTCTGTCATCCATATTAACGCCCAATCAATTAAAAACAAATTTGATGACTTCCGTAACATACTTAGCAAGTCTGATGTTAAATGGTCAGTTATTTGCATTGCAGAAACATGGCTTAGAAAGGACATTGAGAATTATTTTGAAATTGACGAATATAACCTTTACGCCACCAGCAGAATTAACGTCCAGGGGGAGGAACAGCTATCTATGTACATAAACAGTATGACAGCAAGAGAAGGGTGGATCTTGAACTTTCCCAAACTGAATCGACATTCGTTGAGCTGACTAATTTAAAAGGAAAACATGACAAAAAACTTGTGATTGGTGAAATTTACAGACCTCCAAGTCAAGACTACAACATATTCATGGAAAAATTGAGAGTATTCTAGGACTATTAGATAATTGTCAAATGAAATGTATATTGGCAGGAGACTTTAACTTAGATCTCTTAAAAATGCAAGAAGACAGAAAAGTTCTGATGTTTATGAATTTGATGCAATCATACAATTTATTACCCTTAATTTCAAAACCAACCAGAATATCAACACATGGGGGCTCCCTTATCGATAATATATTCATAAATGATTTAAATCAAGTGCGTTCATCGGGTATAATAATTGATGACCTATCTGATCACCTTCCTATCTATATGTGTATCAAGTAAAATCAATAGAATTTAACAGAAGGAAACCAGTAAAAATTTTTGATAAGAGAAAGGAAACTGAATTAAATGACTTCCTGGTATCCAAATTGCAAAACTTTCAGAACATAACCGATCCAAATGAAGCTTGTAAAGTAATCATAAATGCCTATAAAATGGGAGTTGAAGAGTTTTCTAAGTCCTTTGTGCCTAGTAGAAGAAAAACCCCAATAAAGCCATGGATCTCACCAGGTATTTTGGCTTGCATTAATCAGAAGAATAAACTCTATCGGAAATATATTCTATCTAAAGACAAAGATAATTCAAATAATAGGAATGTTGGCGAACCAAACCATGAGGAAAAATATAAGCAATATCGAAACATACTGACTAAAATAATTAAAGATACTAAGCGAGATTATTATAAACACATGTTTGAGTTGCATAAGGGTGATGGAAAACAAACATGGAATTTACTAAATGAAGTAATTAATAGAAAAACCTCTAAAACTAGCTCATACCCCAAAGTTTTCACTGACGAGAAAAACAAACGTTATGAAAATGAGGATATCTCAGATGGTTTCAACGATTTTTTCTCTTCCGTAGGTTCGAAACTTGAAAAGGAAATCCCAGTGTCTGATATAGATCCAACAAGTTATATTGAAAATTATACACATCCCCCACATCTTTCGGAACTCTCAACTAACCAGCAACAGATTGAGGATGTTATCAAATCGCTAAATTCTGTGGGTGGTGCGTTGACGGCATAAATACTCATCTCCTCCTTTGCACTTACAAAGATGCCTTAACAACTTGACATACTTTTTCAACATTTGCTTGCAAAATGCTGTGTTCCCAGATATTTTGAAAATTGCATCGATTGTGCCTGTTTATAAATCTGGCGAAAACGATAAATTCACAAACTACCGTCCCATTTCCTTGTTGCCCATTTTTTCCAAGATTCTTGAACGACTGATTTATAATTACTTTTCGGATTATCTGACTCAACATGATATTTTGTACCCATTGCAATTCGGCTTTAGGAAGAAGCATAGTACCTATATGCCATTGGCGCACCTCTATGACAATGTGACAAAATCTCTGGAAAACGGTCATGTTTCGTGTGGAATATATCTTGATTTGAAAAAGCGTTCGATACGGTTAGTTTAAGTATACTCTTACGTAAAATAAATAAAATTGGCATACATGGAAAATTATATAAAATCATTTGCTCCTATGTATCAAACAGATATCAAAAGACAAGGATAAATGAAACTCTATCAAAACCTAGAAAAATAGACACTGGTGTTCCACAGGGATCAATTTTAGGGCCTTTGTTATTTATAGTATATATAAATGACCTTTATAAAGTATCAAATGACTGTACATTTTACTTGTTTGCGGACGACACTGCTATTATCATAACAGAAGAAAATTCAGCAAAGCTTCAGCTTAAGGTAAAAATATCCTGCCTAAAGTATCAGAATGGTTCAAAGCAAATCGTCTATCACTAAACGCGTCTAAATCACATTATCAACTTTACTCTGGGTGTGCATTGGAAAATCTTGATGTGACTTTAAACAGTGTACAAATCTCAAGGGCGAAAAATATACGTTATCTAGGAATAAATATTGACGAAAAATTAAAATGGGACTCTCATATTTCAAATTTATCCACAGTTATAAGTAGGAATCTCGGCATAATGAGCAGAGCTAAATTCTTTATGTCAACACGTGAATTACTTTGTCTTTACAATGCCTTAATCTTGCCCCATTTAAATTATTGCGCGCTTGTCTGGGGTAGTAATTATGAATCCAGACTAGATAAAATCATTAAACTTCAAACGAGCAGTTAGAATTATAACGAAGAAACCCTTTTTACTATCCAACGAATGAACTATTTCTTGAGCTAAAAATTCTGAAGTTTCCAGAACTAGTATCGCAACAAAAAATAGTTATTCTATCCAATGTATTGAATGGTACGATGCCAACTGTGATGTCTTCAATGTTTCAACTCCACCGAGCAAATAACACTAGACTAGTACAACATTTTGAAGTACCTTTAGCCACCACAAATTACAGAAAATTTTCTATTACATGTTCTGCACCAGAAATTTGGAATAAAACTTTATGTGCCAAATTTAGGACTACGGAAGATGTACCCCTAAACAAAAACACACTAAAAAACATGTAAGGGATATCTTCCTTGCCAAATATAGAACAAATAATTAGTAACCAACGTGACCATGGCCGTGAAATTTATAGTGGGGAAGACATGTGAACTTTGGTAATGGGGCTGCACTTTGAAGACTGTAATTGTGTCCCAATAAATGCTTCCTAGTGTATATGTGTAGGTTTGTGCGTGTTGCATGGACGTTGTGCATGTTGCATGGACGCTGTGCGTGTGTACGTGTACGTGCGTGTACGTGTGTGTGCGTGTGCGTGTGCGCGTGTGCGTGTGCGCGTGTTGTGTGTGTGTGTGTGTGTGTGTGTGTGTGTGTGTGTGTGTGTGTGTGTGTGTGTGTGTGTGTGTGTGTGTGTGTGCGTGCGTGCGTGCGTGCGTGCGTGCGTGCGTGCATGCGTGCGTCTGACTCCTGCTGCGCTTGCTTGCTAGTTTGCCTGCTTGCTTGCTTGCCTATGCCTGCATGTCTGCCCTAATTTGCTTTCTGTCTTCCGAGTTCTCTGGCGAATGTTACTAGGCCTCTATCTTTTCGCCAGAATCTCGGAGGGGCTAACACGAATCTCCAGTTTTGGGTAGTCCCGTTTGGAAAAAGACTAACAATCTAACCGGTAATGAGCTAAATTATTGTGCATTTAACCTAAATAGACCCTGTATTCCTGCTCCTGTATATTTACAGGGAGCTACTACTGGCAGTTTTTACTAATAGTATTGATATTTATTATGCTTTCTCTAAGTTACTTTCTTTTCCTAGCAGGGCGTGCCGCGACTTGTAATATTTTATGTTCTGGTGGTGTTAACGTAAGGGTACTGTTGTCGTTGGGATCGCGGAGGGGGCACGCCTGGCTACCCGATTAAATGGGTGGCGGACCTTTTCTAGCAATAGAATTGCATTAAAAATAAAAAAACTGTGACCTTAACCTTTACACTGAGTAGACTTCACTATTAAGTCAAAACATAACATACGTTGTGCTGAATAATGCCATCTGACCCAAACAATGGCGATGACCTTGAACTGTAGCCTTTGACCTTGACCTTCATATGGGGTAACCTTGAAATGTAATCCCGATGTTATGACGTTATTACTTTACCACTTGGTCGATAGTGCTGGCAAACTGATACGACCACGCCATTGTGGTGGTCTCAAAATATAAGTCTGACTTTAAAAGACTTTAAGTCAAAACATAATGCACCGATTTTCAAACTTCTTTTACCAATTTACGCGCCTATTAATTCTTTCAAATTTAGCAAACTAGCGTTTTTTACCTGCAAACGGTTCTCCGACCATCTTGGAAAAAAGGTGGGAGTGGCACTTTAGGACTCTCCTTCCACTAAGAGTGTTAATGAGGCCCTGTCCGTCCCAGGGAAAACATATAAATTTTCTCGTGCTTTCTATTTTGAGAATGAAACACTGTCCATGCGTTCCTGCGTAAGTGCTTCTACCTTTCCATTCCAGAACCTGGGTTTACCCTCTCGCCTCCCCCCTCCGCTGCACAGCTGTACCCGTCTCTGGTATTTCTGGAAATCCCAAGAATGTGAAAACGCAATCCATGTAGAAGAGTTGCAGAACAAATAGCGATTATTGTTCTTGAGACCGTAATGACAAGTTTGCGATAACACCATCGTCAGAAGCTATTGAAGTAAACGGCTAATCGATTTTTGATTTAGAACAACATTTTTGGGGCCTTTTTGGGAGTTTGAAACCATGTTCTGCAGTGATTAAACATATTTCGAACGACTGCATAAACAAGAAGCAACACAAATCCGAAAGTTAAAAAACAAAAAGAAGGTTTGTAGCTTTCTTAAAGATGGTTTGTAGCTGCTAAAGGTGTAATCAACATAGATGAGGTCGTGTTTAGGTTGGAACAAACTGCGAATCACGTAAGTGAATGCCAAATTACGTCAGAGTTTTAGATTGATTGAACGATTTAATCATTAATGAGGTCTACGTTTAGCTTTTACAACTTCAGCAGGGGCCCAAATATGCAAAAACTATCTAAAATACGATTCAAATGCAATCCAGAAGCACACAAGAGGCACAGGCATGTAACGTTTCTAATCACATCACATTTAGATTGCGGTCTGTATTTGAATTGGGATCTAACAATACTAATGTAATTTAACCTTCACTCACGCGTTTCTCAAAGCTGAAATCCAACAGCAATCCGTATAAAGTCAGCAAACTCTGTGTCTGTGTGTGTGGGCATCAGCTGAGAGTATTGTTACAGTGAGTTTCTAATGAGGCTGTTAGGGGCTGGAACTCTTTTCATGCAGGCTAAGTAAATTGGCATTCAGAAACTAAATATACACTTTTCGTTAGTTTAAACTGCAAGCCAAGCTATAGAATGCACTGAACCAAATGTTCGGAACCTCAAAAAACGTTGTTATTCTCAATCTGTATACCAGAGAATACGAAACTCGTTCCAGGCTCAAAACCATGCTGAAAATACCTCTTCGTTCACGTTTAGCACTTGCCGAAGCTGAAAGGAAGAAGGTGTTTAATATCGAATAATTTAATGAACACGTTGTTTAATAGCATAAAAAAGAAACAAAGTAGAATGTACAGGTCAGAACAAAGAAAATAAAACAAACAAAAACAAAACAATTCTGAGCTAGAACAGCCCTAGAAGCTTTAGTCATGGAATACATAGGCGCGTAGCCTCCGTCTGCACTTCCTTCATGTTCTCGCTGATTTGTGCGGTAGTTACAGCGGAAATGATTTGGAGAGATGAATCAGGCAGAGGGATTGTGCGGATTTCCGACGGCGCAAGCTTTTACATGGGGCTGCGGCAGGTCTCCACGGCGCTGGTGAATAAAATCTGGTGCCAGCGTTTGGTCATAGTAAAGGAGTGTTGACACACACAATGGAGGGGCTCTAAGCTGCCGCCTAACCCATTTTTTCAAGGCTGCCAGGGAAATGTTTGCTGCAAAAAATTAAAGATAGTGTGTTTTGCCATATGTCCGCCAGTTCACCTGCATTTCACTGGCATTGGTTATACTGGTTATGGCATTGGTTATGACATTGGTCACTTGCATTGGTCATATTCGCCCGTATGTTAACATACACAGTGGAGGGGCCCTAAAGTGTTCCTACCTATCTTTTTAAGGTAGCCGTATAACCGTTCACAGACAGAAAACGCTACTCGGCTAAATTTGAAAAAATTTATGGGCGCCTCCATTGGTGAAAGAATTGGGAAAATCGGTCAATGATTGTTTGACTTATATTATTTCCAAGTCAGACATATATTCTGAGATCGAAATAATCGTGCCGCCGTACTAATTCACCTGTATTGTAGACCGAGTGATGAGGTAATAATGCCACGTAATCGGAGTTATAAGTCAGGGTCACCTAACATTAAATCCAAAATCAAAAGAAACAGGCCAAGGTCATACCAGCATTTTGAAGGTCTTTGACACCATCGCTTTCGGTCAGATGGCATTACTCAGTATGGCATATGTTATAATATTACGGTACAGAGACGTCATTAAGAATACTTAATATTAAGATAGATGTCACAGGTCAAGGTCAACAGTTATTAGCTAAAGCCAAAACCTGATTTTCCGCCCAAGGTTTGCATGTTGCCAGTTATAGTGTACATTATGAGGAATATACAATATTGTGAAATCACAGGTCAATGAACTTGAATGCCGTTGACTCCAAAATTTTCGATTGTGTTGTGTGGGACCAACCTTCCATGAGTCCCAACCACTTGCAGTGTATTCCTGGTTTATCCGCATAACACGGAGGTTTTTTCTGGATTTTCCCACTATGATCCTGAACCACTTTCAGTATATTTCCAATGTTTTATTTTAGCCTAATCAGAGCATCTCCCAATTGGTCAACAGCACGGTCAAGCTTTGGTCTTTATGACCTGGTTTAACCTTGAAGGTTTAGGTCAAAATTTGGGCTATAATGTAGATCATCATGGCCCCTACAAACCTCCAAGTGGGTTTTTTCTAACTCTCTTGGATTCCGATATCTCGGGGAAGGGGGCACTTTAAGGAACCCCTTTCACTGCACCTTGACGCCAGATCCCTCTCGTTATCACATAGTGAGTCTCTGGACATGCACACCGGACGATAATTATAATTTTTGGGGCTTATCGATGCACCAACTGCCAGGGTCATATGGCGTCGCCAACTCTTTCCCTGTTGGAAGGGTTTCTCGGGAGCCAGCTTGCTCCTTGTTCAGGGAAGCCGCCGGGCCTTGAACCCGGGTCGGCTGCGTGGCAGACAGCTACGTTGAACACTCCACTACCGCGCCCCTGCACACGGGACAACGCATAATCAATTTTGAATCTTGTTAATTTTCATGGTTTTAAACCTCACTGACCCTGCCAAAGCCGTTGGAGTTCTGCCATTCGAAAAACTTTCAAAATGTCTGCATGCTCTCCTGGTGCCGCGGAGATGCCAGATGAAGCGATGGGTAAAACGGGGAGGGGGAGGAGCCATGATGAGGCCCGATGTCGACGACGCGCTTTATTGGCGCGCGATTAGCCTTACGACCGGCTCCAGCAGGTTCCGGATGAATTATGGGGCTGAAAGCCTTCTCCTCGGCTAAAAATGAACGCCAAGCCGATGCTGCGTTCCACACCAGTACAAAGCAATTTCTCGAATCTTTAATCTTATGTTTTTTAACATCATTCTACCAAGTCATGATTCAGGCCATGGATGTGTTGTAGATAGGTATGAGTAGGCCCACATTCAACTAATTTTGGATGCCTAATGAGTACTATGCGATGCTGCTTGTATAGTAGAAAAAACACTGTTCCGTGTTCCCTTTGCCTCACATTGCAGGGAGCGATGGAAACAGTCCTCTATGAAATGCAGCTTTATGGGGCCGTGCAATAAACCACTTAATGACGACGATGTCGGTAAAAGCATTAACATGAAATTATCTACATAATAATCACCATGTGGGCTTGTGATCCTGTGAGCTCATTTGGGTGTGGTGCAAGAGGGATTAGGTACCAATGAGTTCCGGACTGAGGCCTAAATGTCAGAAGTCATGCAGTCACTTCCATTTTCGGATTCTTTATATGCTGTAACGCGTGTAAGGTACAAACAAACGGAATATAAACAATATTTCCACAGACAAATCACTCGGATACATCCACTATAGCAAGCTTGAGAGGCATATTGTCCGAAATCTACCTGTTCCAAGTAATAGCTGCCCGGATGGCTTAGTTGGTAGAGCGTTTGGCTCCGGCCTGCTGCTCAGAAAACCGTGAGGTGGTAGAGAATTGCTGAAGGCCTGAGATCAATTCCCTTGGGACGCTCCGGAACTCAATATTTCTCAGAGCGTCGGCTGGCAACTGACTGTTGAGCAAATGACCTGAGCAGGGCAGCTGCCCCTGTGCTTTGTGGGACGTTAAGCCTGTATTTCTAAATTCATTCGTCATGGCAAGAACTGCATGTTCGGATGGTTGGGTGGGGATCTCAGAGACAAGTTCCTTGATAATCTTAGCAAGACTTCGGCCCCAAAAACCCAACTTACCAAAACTATGGAAAATTAGTAAATTAAATACTGATGAAGTCAAAATCATATAGGCTTGTGTTAAGCGAAATGGAGGCATGACCTAAGCATATATTGAACAGTTAGCACAATGACACTCATTTTTGAATGTTCAATAAGTCGTAGGTCTGGTAGGGTAACTTATGCTAACATTTTGGCAAGACCTGCTGTACCCCATCATGCAACAAAAGGAGCGGGACGAGTGACTCACATTTGAATAAAGACGTTTAAATAGGCATTCATTGTTTTTGAGTTCGGCACGGCCAAACACATTGTCCCAGTGGTGCAGAAAATACAAAAACATTCGGAGTCTAGTGAAATTTCGGTAAAACCGAACCCACGATACGTGCAAGAACCCAACCCAAGGACGGACGAGTGGGTCAGTGGTTCTCCGCCTGCTCTGGATGGGGTTCAGTTCCCAGTGAATCCCCTGAATAAGGCGTGGTCTGTTCCCCAACCCCTGCCAACAAGTGTTAGTTGAATTTATACTTAATAAGATTATATACAGTTTTGCCCACCTGTACGACGCTTCTAGCCAAAGCGCGTCTCCACCTGCTCAAAAATGGGGTAGATACAGAGCTTGTGAGTGACACTTCACCTGATCGCGGAAGAAAAACTACCCGCTCTTAACCCTCGCCCCACCGGGGGCATCGATGCCACCCTAAGGTTTCACGTATAGCCTTTGCAGCTGCAGTGCCCTAAAACTATCTAACCCAAAGTTTTTTTTCGGAATAGCAGAAAAACGACGAGGCGCAGCGCTGTGGTTGAGGGCTCTACCTCTCACCCCATCATTTTCCCGTTATCCCTGAAATTTTTAACCCGGGTCACCCAAGATCAGGTCACCAGGCGAGGTCAACCAAGGTCACCTCACTTCAACTTTTGAGCTCTATAAGAGCTACATTTCCAAGTCAATCGATTTGAAACTTCCTACACTTCATGACCCCTCCGGGGTCTACAAGAAAATATATCCGGGATTTTTCGATTTCGTGACCTAAGGTCAGGTCATGAGGTGACCTCTCCCATTGAAAAAGCATGGGGAAAACCTGTCTTATGATCTAAAAGTCACAAAAACGATTGAAAATTCCCGGCTTGCTCGTCTTGCTCAGAAAAGCGTTCTTGGACACCCTTTTACGGATCCCAAGGCCATATTTTGCCCTTTGACCTCTCCGAGGTCATCCAGGGTCACCAGGGTTCAAAAACAGTATTTTGACAATAACTTTTGACCTAATTAAGCCAGAGCGCTGAATCAAACATAATCGTGCATGTCTCTTTACCAGCTTTCATTTGATATACAGCAAGGTCACTGCCTGACCTTTCGTGACCTCAGGTCATATTAGGTCACGAGGTGACCTCTGGAGGTCAAACCACTGGCGGGAGGTCATTACATTTCACACAGCGGAAAAGGTCTGGCATTTTCCTATCAAATGTACTTTGCCAGTCTTCAATAGCTCTAATGGCATAAGAGTTATGCCCAGTTTTCTTAAGCATGCCATATTTGAGTGAAAATAACCTATCTTGACCTAACTTGACCTCTGGATGTCAAACCATTGACCTGAGCGCTGAAACATCCGAAGTAATTTGTTACTGAATTCACACGAGCCTACTAATGCACTTTGAATATTTGCGATAATCCCCATATTTTCAGAGTTAGAGGGGGGCCATCGATGGCGCCCGGTGGGGTGAAGGTGGCGTCGGACCCCGGTGGGCACGGGTAAGACGCGCAGTGGAGAGGGGTCTGGCGTCAACGTACAGTGAAGGAGGATCTTAAAGTGCCCCCTGAGATCTCGGAAACAAAGAGGGTTGAAAAAACGCCCGTTGTGGGGGGGTGAGGGGCGATAATAATGTACCCTATGGGAAACTTTTATTGACCTAGGGCAAATAATTTGATCCTCAAGGTCAAACAAGGTCGTTAAGGTCACATCTGAGCAGTGCTGGAGACCTATTGGGAAATGCCGTCATTATGTGGAAAAGGCCGGGAATACACCAAAAGCAGACCAAGGCCATAGAGGGAAGGTTCAATTGATTGGCAATGCTCTCTAAAAATTTGAGGTCTATGTCATTCAAGGTCAGTGATCTATGACGTAACAATATGACATATTCCCAGTGATGTACGATATGACTGACACTATAGCAGCCTTTGGGCGCGAAATGGGAATTTGACCTTAAAAAAGACCTTTGACTTTGATATGTGACTTTGAACTTGACCTTGAGCAGCCTTAAGTATGAAGTCATAGCATAACACATGTCATAATTCCATGTGACCGGCAATACTGGGGTCCATTACCTTAACCGGTGACCTTTAGGGTGCGTTCTTTGAAATATTCCAGCCTGGAATTCCAGGGACAGTGACGTCACAGCCGTTCTTTGAAACTTTTCCCGGGATTCCACGCGGAATATTCCCGCCATTCCGCGCGGAACGGTGGGAATAGAAAAAGCAGTCCCGCTCAAGATGGCGGCGCCCTTGGATGAATTTCGTAACAGTAAGTTCGTGGACTTTGAATATTTGTCTGCTTGAAAGGTCCATTATATGTTTTTGCAGGATAATCGGAACCTAATAATAACACCTAAATGAAGGTAAATGAAAGATTTGCGCGTGCACAAGTCAAAATAGATAATGAGACTGTTGCACCTCGCCATTTACGCCGCATTCCAGCCTCGTTCAAGAACGTTCCACAGCTGGAATCCAGGGAATATCACGAAGTCACAGTCCCTGGAATTCCACCTCGGAATAATTCAAAGAACGCAGCCTTAACCCTTGACATGGATCTTCACGTGGGTTGAACATGGCATGTAACCGGATTATATGACGTTATGACGTCACCAATCGGTCTACAGTGCAGGCAAACTGGTTCGACCGCGCGATTGCAACGGTCTCACAATGAAGGTCTGATTTTGAAACCCTATAAGTCGATAGATTATTGATAGAACTTCAAGATTTCCTTCACCAATTGACGCGCTCATAAATTTCCTCAAATGTGGCCCAGCAGCGTTTTCCGGTCGCGACTGGTTCTCCGGTCATCTTGGAAAAACAGACGGAGTACTTCAGGACCACCTCCACTGCGCGTGTTAAGCCAAATGCCACACGGTTTTGAACTACTTGTGATGTCCTTCACCTATTTCCGTACCCTATAATTTCAACGTCTTCTTGAATTTTCAGCATTGCATAATATACACCAGGATATCCGAGCTTTTTCAGGTCACACAACTGGCATAAGAAAAAACCTGTGTTTTCAATTTATTGATGAGAAGTTGCATTCGTATACAAAACTCGCATATCGTGAACATATATGATCATCAAGACCCGTGACGTCAGTGAAATCTTCATATATCAGTATTGAGCATAGCCCCGCATCTTAAATAAATGAGCACTGTGGAGTTTGATTTGATATCATAGTCTAAGATGTCAAACAATGAAGCTAAAACTCGTATTTTGACCATAAACTTTGCAGTCTTCAAGCACCACCTTTTGTAAATGAAGTCAAGTCCAATGAAGTCATCATCTTAAATATGCTTCGAGCAATACCTGTAATAGTGCCCGCGAAGGAAGCCCAGTACCTCCTCTGCGCAGGAATAGCAGCAAGCATTCAATGTTAACGACTCCATTGCCTCTAGCCTCTAATGCAGCTTCAATCAAAGCTGCTGGATGCTATTCCAGCTCAGGGCCTGACAGTGATTAGTGCAGCGTTAGACGTCAAGTGAGCCGCATAATCTGGTGCGCTGCACTCCCTTCAGCTTGTTCCTCAAAGCTGCCGCCCGACGCTTGCATGTTGAATCGATTGATTAATAGGTAAGGGCGAAACTAACGCACGCACGGAAGAGACAGCGAGTAAGGCTGATCCCCGTGTGTGCGCATTTCTGGTATGTCACTAAATATTTCCGGTTCAGATTTTCTATGTCTGGTAAAAAATGAAAGCCCATACATCAAACCTGCAGTCGGAGCGTATTCTCAAAGTTTTCCGAGTTTATGAGTTCTCTGCGGGGGCTCCAACTGGTCTTGCTTTCTCAGGGTGCAGACCAGACCAGGCACAGGCCAGATCAGACCCAGACCAGAGCAGGCACGGACCAGACCAGGCACAGAACAAACCAGGTATGTACATATCAGGCAGATCAGACCAGACCAGGCCAGACCAGGTACATACCATTCCAAATCAGGCGCAGACCAGACATATGCAAACCAGACACCGACCAGACCAGGCACAGAACAAACCAGGCACAGATTAGACCAGGTACAGAAAAAAACAGGCACATATCAGGCAGACCAGACCAGACCAGGTGCGGACTAGACCAGACCAGGCGCACACCAGACCAGACAAGGTACAGACCAGGCAATGACTAGACCTGACCTGTAGCAAATGCCCGAGCACGTGCTGTAATAAAACTGCGGAAGCAAGTGACAGTGACGCTTCAGATCCAGTTTTGGCGTGACTTCACAAACACTCAAATCGTTCTGAAAGAACATGCAGTGATGTCAGCCTACTGACTGCATTCGGGTTCAAGAGCTGCAGGATCGATGGTGCACTCACCGAGCTGTAGACATCGGCAGCAAACAGCAGGTCGAACGGCAGCGCCGCCAGCAGGTCCACGATGAACCACCCCCTCAGGTAGTTGGTGGCGATGTAGCGAGGGTTGGAGACTACCTCCCCTTTTTTGTTGACGTAAGTGGTTCGGAAGTTAAGAATGATATCTGCGAAAATAGATGCCGTTTCATGATTTGATCCGATTATCTAAGCTTTTAATGCATAAAAGATAAAGACTAGGGTATTGTCAGTAGACATAATTTGAAGGGACCGAGATGATGAAGAGAGAGAGAGAGAGAGAGAGAGAGAGAGAGAAGGGAGAGCGAGGGAAATAAAAATATTAATTTTTGTACTTCAGTCCTAGACAAAATAGTCCTTCAGTTTAGGTGTATCAAAATTGGGAGCTATCTAATTCCAACATTATTGATTAAGGTGGAGTTTCATTCAAAATCTCTAGAGATCCAAGAAATTTTTGTACGCTTTTTGAAAGCTTTGCAGGACTGAGAGCAATGCGATTTTTACCATGTCGATCTTGGTCTCTTTGAATATAGCTATCCATGAGCAAAACGATAGCCTTATCCAATAGCTATCGATAGAAAAACACATATAGAAACGTTTTAAATCAAGGCGCGATAAGGCATTGCCACTGAATACCAGAGACAGCCTTAACTAAACCTCCAACACCCCGCACACACGTCATAAGGCCTGAAATCAGATAACTAATTTGGGTAGCATTATTAGAAATCATTGTTATCACCGCAAAATATTATCTTATTTGAATTGCTCCCAAATTTTAACACGTGCATTGAGGGGGTTTTCTCCGAAAACCCCCTCGGGTTTTTCGGAGAAAGCATAAAAATGGCGGCGCGTAGCGCCGCCGTACTTGGTGACCTTTTTCCTCATTATTTTTACAACTTTTGCAAAATTCTAAGGTTAGGTCATTTCAGGTCAGGTCACCAGTACATGTCAAGTGACCTGACCTCAAAAAAGTTTAAGATAGCATAAGTCGGAACAGGGTGAACTTATCTGATTGAAACTCATATTACACAATCACCCCACCGAGTTCTCTAAACTATGTTCCGGTATTTTTTATATCGATAACCTAAGGTCAGGTACGAACCATAACCTCTCCATTGGAAATACATGGGAAAAATGTCTTTAACTGAATAACTCAGTAATGAATAGATATAGAGCATTTATTTTAACTGTATTGGATTTGCCTCGTCATTGTGGTTCTAATGAAAGGCATTTTACCCAATTTGACCTTGACCTGACCTCAGGTCAGGTCAAATCCTTGATTTAACCTAGCAATGTCATGTTACATATCATTCGATTCGGCTTACTGCGAGGATTCATATAGTTCAAATCGTTTTTCTCTATCTTTACTTGTTCAGATGTAATGGCCGAAAAACTTCATTTACATGTTATCCCTATGACGGCATGTTTTGACCTCTAGTGACCTTAAATGTAACCTGACAAAAAAATGGCTCAAATATTTGCGATGGAGAAATGGATGGGCTATCCAACGTCGTTTACCGTTTTTTCGCTACCTAGCGCTGTTCTCGAGATCTTAGGGGAGGCGGGTACCCCCCGTCAAGGTGAAGGTGGCTCAGACCCCCGTCAATGCGCGTGTTTAATAGTCATTCCACTAGAGTCCACCTATAAGAAAGCTGTTAGAATGTCTGTTGGGACACAACGGCTCGGCTCACAAAAAATGTTTATGCCTGCGACCCCATTGATCCGACTCACCTATGAGAAAGAGTTCATACTTAACTACAATCCTGTTTACACGCAATTACATTTGCCAGCTCTTTCGTAATTCCCAGGCCCGGCACTCAAGAAGTTCGTCAGTTCTCGGCCAGGCGAGGGGCAGCACTCAATCCGGTATTGACCCAACGCTCTGAAGGTATCCTGCAATGCGGCTTGTGGTTTCTTTCAGGAGACCAAGCGTGCGCTCAGCTTTGCGATGAGTGGGGTATAAGGACGACATTTGATTTCTTGATGTAATGGTAGTTCCCTCAAAACGATACGCTCAAAGACGACACTTGGAACTATCAAAACTCGATCTCTTGTTCTGGAAAGTTGGACAATGGGTCGAGCAGAAGGCAACAGCTAATCGTGCAGAAGCTCAGTCTTACGTCATACCCCAAAAAAGTCAGACCTGGCAGCGTTCAAGTATGCTGCTTCTCCGCGTGGGAACACTGGCAATGTGCATGTTGACTGGCTTCACCCGAGCGTGGCAATCACCAAAATCCTGGTCAATGTCATTGCGTGTCAAACAGGGCCTATGGCTCATATATTAGAATGGCCTCAAAGATGAGAGGGAGCACATTAAACACTACGGCTCACCAATTATGGGGAGCACATTCACCACCGTGACTCACTGTTGAGAAAAAGCACTTCCACCTGAGGAAGAGCCGTGAGCTGGAGCTCACAGCTCTTCTGTCTCAGAATATCAACTGAGGAAGATCTGTGAGCTGTGAAGCACTGAAGAGTTCCACTTCTGTTACTCAACAATGAGGAAGAGCTATGTGAACTGTGAAGCGCTGAAGAATTCCAATACTGTTACTCACCAATGAAGAAGAGCTATGCGAACTGCGAAGCGCTGAAGAGTTCCACTACTGCCACTTACCAATGATGAAGAGCTATGTGAACTGTGAAGCGCTGAAGAATTCCAATACTGCCACTCACCAATGAGGAAGAGCTATGTGAACTGTGAAGCACTGAAGAGCTCCAATACTGCCACTCACCAATGAGGAGGAGCTATGTGAACTGTGAAGCACTGAAGAGTTCCACTACTGCTACTCACCAATGAGGAAGAGCTACGTGAACTGTGAAGTGCTGAAGAGTTCCACTACTGCCACTCACCAATGAGGAAGAGCTATGTGAACTGTGAAGCACTGAAGAGCTCCAATACTGCCACTCACCAATGAGGAAGAGCTATGTGAACTGTGAAGCACTGAAGAGCTCCAATACTGCCACTCACCAATGAGGAAGAGCTATGTGAACTGTGAAGCGCTGAAGAGTTCCACTACTGCCACTTACCAATGAGGAAGAGCGCCTCCACTACCACGTCGCTGACGACGGATGGCCTGTCGCGGTGCATCACGAAGCTGGCGTTGTACGGCACCACCACGGCTACGTAGAAGGTGGCCACCAGGATCAGCCAGTCCCAGCACGACTTGAATATGCCTGTGGAGACAACGACGTTTGAAATTGGTAGTCCCGAGAGTCCTGATGCAGTTTGAATGGAAGCGGGTTGCCCCGAGAGTCATGATGCAGTTTGAGTGGAAACGGGTGGTCCTAAGAATCCTGATTCAGTTTGAGTGGCAGGAGGTGGTCCTAAGAATCCTGGTTCAGTTTGACAGAAGTCGTGGGTTTTTGCTGATGGGGACGCGATGAACTTTTATCGAATCCAGAGGTTCCCTGCTCCTGCTTACATCTCCAAGGAAATCCGTTTTCGTGTTGTTCGCAAACATCTTTCCCAGGGGCAGAAAACATATCAAATCCCTCGCCAACCAAATGTCATATGTCGAAAACTGTTGCTTTTAAATTTCAAATGTAGCTAGTTACCTACTAAATCCGAGCATAATGTGGGTAATGGTACATTGATGCAAAAAACAACAACAGCCAGGTAATCATATTCCAGAACTCGCAATGGGGCTAACTGAACATCACTCATATGCATAATACTGCCGTCGCTGTCAACGCTACCCACAAGCACTGCAACGCAGCACTGACTTTAACTGAGAATCGGAGCCACCCGGGATTTGAACCCACTATTCTGCACTATCTAGCCTCACGCTCCACCAATTAAGCTATCGGACTCATGACAATCACGTGCAGCAGGCAGCTTTGGGGCTTTACGACACACCGACTACTGGGGTTATATGGTGTCGCAAAATCTCTCCCTGTTGGGAGGATATTATGAGGATCGGAAAGCCTAATGCAGAATACCCACCCAGGGATTTGAACTCAGGTTAGTGGCGTGAAAATTGAATGTTTTGCCACACGGACTCGGATATATTTAAGACGAATCAACTATAGGCCGTTTCCGGTGTTACACAGCTTTATAAAAGCAGAAGATTAAATCGCACGGATCAAGCAGAGATCGGCACTTCCCAGACTTCAATCAGCGCAGTAATCATTGATAAGCCGGCCGTCAGCTCTAATCCCTTGACCTAGATCCCCTTCCATTTCCGCTATCTCTTGTTTACTGTACCTGAGAAGTCACACTGCAGAAGTTAGATAGTCGCCCCGAGGGAAATTTCATGCCCCTGCTTACAATGGGTCTCTGGCTCTCCAGTGATTAATTTTACGACTATGGGTCATAAAGAGGTCCGGGCTGAAAACGTCGAAGTGGGCACTTGAAGCAGCGATAGCAGAGACAGCAGAAGGTCAGCAGGTTGGGCCCGTCGGTGCTGCTGTGATCGCTCCAGAAAACTGATTAACCCGGTAATTCCAGGAGACTTCTGCCTCCCCGCGGTAGGCTAAACTGCTCTCTGGTCAGATGGCAAGAAAGTGCCACCATCTTGCATTCCAATTGTGAATTTTGGGCTTAGAGGGTGAGCTTGTAACAACTGGATGGAGTTACTGTTTCGTGAGTGTGTTGGGGTGTTTGGGCATTTTTAGCAGCATGGCCATATCACGCCCAAAGAGTTACTGGTTCAGCGCTGATTATGCACCGTCACCATAAGTATGTCAGCCACATCACCTCCCACCAAAAATTGGGCAAGTGGATGCGCATTAATCTTTTCTCAATGCTTAAATCGAAACTTCTTTCTCTAAAACCAAATAGTATCCTCCTCACTCTTGCAAAACATGAAATTAGGAACTGTGGAATTTTTGCAAGAATCATCCTCCTAAAGGAAAGAATATTCACACAAAAGGTTACCCCTGTCGCCCTGAATCTCCACTGCGCCTGAATTTTGTCTGTATTCCCATGCTAATATGAATATTCAGATAAAATGGATGGACCACAAACAGCCAAACAGAATGTGAAGCTTAAATTTACATCATATTAAATTTTCATAGTAGCCCAGCCTAGCAGTTGAGGCAGATATCCTCTGACTGAACTTGCCACATATACCTAGAGGCAATTTGAAAAATGGGCACGCGTGAAAAATATGAGGCTCATTGGCCTCATATTTTTCACGCGGTGGCTCATATTTTTCATGGTGGCTGTTTGTGCGATTTTAGTTTCAGGTGTATACTAATATCTGAATGCTGTCTCATTTCATATCATGTTTTATTATCTGCTTATGTGATACCTACTTGAAAATACTCGTCAGTTCCACTTTTGCTACGGCGTGTGGCTTAACCTCTATATCTGTCTGCAGCGTAAATCTCCATTTCTTAAGAAATGACCTCGCCTACAGTTGGAGCCAGCCCCAGCGGGGATAACACTTAATAAATATATCGAATAAGCCATAGAGATCTAATATAACTAAAGAGGACAGCACACCCATTCACACGCGCCCCGCTGGGGTCCCTGGCATGACGCGCCCGCTGGGGGGCGTTTTTGGCCCCCTCCGTATCTTGTTCCCCACAAAAGCTGAAGGAAAATTATGGGCAGCGTTCGAAAGCTCTTGACAAGACGAAGATATTTTATGACGATAATTTTTATGTCAGGTCAATATTGAGGTCAGCATAGGTCAAAGAAGGTTCCATAGGCTTACAACAGAGCAGTGTACGTTTCTCTCTCTAGATCTGCCCTCAGTGGAGCTAAAGCAAATCTTAATGCATCATTGGATTCCTCTCATCGCAGAAAATCGAGTGATGTATAATATGACCCTGCTAGATCAAATAGTGAAAATGACCTGACCTCGAGCTAGGTCAGGGTCACAAAGTGACCTGGTATAGTCATGTTGCATATCAATCGACTCCCCGTGACAATATAAGCACAATGCAAGCAAAATGGGAGCTTTATCTCAATTCAGTGAGGTGAAAAGTTATTGGCAAAACAATCACTCTATGCTCACGTGACCTGATATGACCTTTGAGGAGTCAGATGCTCAAAAACTTAAGTTTATGGTCAAGATCGTGGTACGAATAGACGGTTTGAGGATTTTCAGCTTTATGTTTCCAGTATTTACTGAAAATGAGCCCATTCTATTTTTCACCATAGACTTATAATTGGGTGACCAAAAAATTGGCCCCACCTTAGGTCAACAATAACGAAATTCCGAGATAGCAGATTTTTAGAACCTAATAACCGTATCATATTGTGCAAGTTTCAAACTGATCGGTTCTCTGATGTTCCCTGGGCGCCGCTTTAAACTCGTGATTTTAGGTTTTGAGGTCGGGTGACTTTACCTTGAATAGCTCCTTGACCTGACATGACCTTAACTCAAAAATTTGGTCAGATGTGTCAAATTGATTACAAATAAGGTACTGTAAGTTTCGTTGTTCTGCGTTTCTTCGTTTTTGAGCTATCTGGGGAATACTAGGAAGGGCGAATTTCGCCCCCCAGCGGGGCGCGCGTTAAGGGCCTTGAGCACACCTGTGGGGACGTCAAAACTGAACGTTTTCCTAGAGAAAATCTGGACCTTTGTGGGGAAGCTCATGACTGTTTACTGAAACACCTCTTTGCTAATTGTATTCAATTTAATTCAATGCGTTTAATTCAACAACAGGTTGTGATGACAATCATTTGATGTGCCACGAATCCTTGCAATGAATAATGAATTTCTCTGCGAAAATTATTCAGTTGTGAGCTAAATCAGAAAGCTCTTGCTGAAACATTTACGTGATTCTCTAATTAACCTGGTCAAAATTTGTACTAACAAAACTCAATTTTGACATCGGAGTATTGCCGTTTTGTACAGGAATGGTACAGGATGTCCTCTCTATTTGTGGTAGATCTCTATGAAATAAACTAAATGGGTGAACGTGATCCACTTAAACACTAACCACTGGTTATAGAAATTGTTTTTGACTCTGTGTTCTTCTCCGCTGAAATCACCATACTGGTCTGACACGCATCTGAATACGAGGGGCGAAGACTGATTAAGCAGTAGTAGTGGAAGTGAGAACTATTCCTTACAACACTCATCTGTCCATAAATCTGATCAATCCTCCTGTGTCCATCGTCAGTGCATCTTCAGCTGCTCCCGGCTCTCCTGTTCTGGCGGTGAGCCCATCCCGCATTTGTCTAGTGTTATGTTAAGCCCCCGGGAATCCCCCTCTTCTCTAAACATACACTCAGGAAGCACGCCAGATCGGGGGAAGCCGTTTCCTTCGCGCCACGTCCACACTGAATGCGTGTAGCAGAGGACCAGACAGTACCAGACTCTACCGGGTATTCATACCATCCCGAACCAAGTAGAGACTGGAAGCAGTGGCACCGAACATCACTGCCAGGGAAAAGCTGGACCACATTCAAAACAGCACGCTCAGGCTTATCAGTGGATGCTCTCACCCCGCTACTGTACATGTGTGACCTACCCCAGTCTCTGACCTCCACGAGAAAATGCATGCGATTTTCGTCAACTGCATTGGAACTGATATTGCCCATCGTCTGCATGGCGCCTTTGACGAAATGTTTGATGTTATGCCTCGTTGGTCCCACCTGGTGCGGGTGGACTAACTGATGGGGTAAAGTACCATCAGTAGCTCTGTGAAAATTACAGTATCCGAAGTAAGTTTGAAAAGACAGAGAGCGAACACTCTAAGCGTATGACCATTGCATATCGAACGTTTCGGTAACAACAGCTGCAGACTTGAGGTTTTACGACGCACCGACTGCTGAGGTGATTTAGCGTCGCCAACTCTCATCCTGTTGGGAGGGTATTATGAGGATCGAAAATGTCTATGCAGAATATCCTCCCAGGGATTTGAACTGGGGTCAGTGGGTCAGAAGTCGGATGCACTACCTCGGCGCCACAGCATCCCCAACCACTTCGGTGGAGCCAATTTGATACTTTCTCTGAGCTTATCCGGTGTCCTAACCAAGACGCATGGCAAGACGTAAGACGCAAGCAACGGGTCGCACACCGTCGATCTGCCGCAACGACCGGGATTTTTGGTTAGGACACGAAACGCACTGCCGCAACGCGTCGCACGACGTTGCAACGCGTCACAGCACAAGTTGAACATTTTCCAACTTAGGGTGGAGTGGTGGAGTGACATAGGCGGATCCAGGATTTACGATTAGGGGGCACCTTTCGGGGGCGCCATCCGGTCCGGGGGCGCCACTTTTGACCGGAAAAACCTATCAGATAGGCGCAAAATCCTATCGGTGGGCGTCGATTTTCGCATTCGGGGAAGGGAGGGGGTGGGAAGTGACATTTCAGGGCGCACCATCGACCTTTCTGGGGGTGCCGTGACCATTTCATGGGGCGCCGAGGGTCGATGGGGGGCACGTGCCCCCCTTGCCCCCTGGATCCGCCTATGTGGAGTGGAGTAGTGGAGTGGTCAGCGTAGCTGGCTTCCATTCAGCCGACCCGGGTTCAAGCCTCGGCGGCTTCCCTGAACAAGGAGCAAGCTGGCTCCCGAGAAACCCTTCCAACAGGGAAGGAGTTGGCGACGCCATATGGCCCTGGCAGTTGGTGCGTCAACTAGCCCCCCAAAAAAAATTTCCCATCTCCTGCTGCCGACGTTCTGCGTCAGAAGTCCATACTCGTGTTATTTGGTTTTTTAGTAAATAAATGCAATATGGGTTTTAGAATAATGATTAAAATTGAAATTCATACTAACAAATTGATGGAAATTTGACATGATTACCTTTTCTCCGAAGCCGTTCTTTTAATAGTTCTTGCTACCGGCGAACTGCAAGTTTTGATTGTTGGTAAACACGTTTGTCGCAACTTGAGCTGCCGGATTGCTTTCAAAGTTCGACATTTCCTCTGCCGGTCAAAACTTCAGAAGCCAGGTAAATTACCGCTCTGCACTGGCCGCAGACCGTCGGCCACGTCTCGATTAGAACACCGCCTTAGAGTGTATCCGGTTAGGACTCCGCCTTAGAGAGTATCATGGTGAAGAAAGTTTCGATCCAATCAATACCGCACCCGAAGTTCCTCGGGCTTACCGTCTAGCCGGATCCGCACCATACCCTGGCAGAAGCAAACTCGATTCCAGGCAACTGTTCAGGACATGGAGCTGATGAAAAGCGGTGGGGACGGCGGCTCTCCAGAGGGGTAGTGGGGACGGAGGCTCTCCAGAAGGGCAGCGGGGCGGAGGCTCTCCAGAGGGGTGGCGGGGCGGAGGCTATCCAGAGGGGTAGGGGGACGGAGGCTCTCCAGAGGGGTAGCGGGGACGAAGGCTCTCCAGAGGGGTAGCGGGGACGGAGGCTCTCCAGAGGGGTAGCGGGGATGGAGGCTTTCCAGAGGAGTAGCGGGGGCGGAGGCTCTCCAGAGGGGTAGCGGGGGCGGAGGCTCTCCAGAGGAGTAGTGGGGACGGAGGCTCTCCAGAGGGGTAGTGGGGACGGAGGCTCTCCAGAGGGGGTAGCGGGGACGGAGGCTCTCCAGAGGGGTAGCGGGGACGGAGGCTCTCCAGAGGGGGTATCGGGGGCGGAGGCTCTCCAGAGGGGTAGCGGGGATGGAGGCTCTCCAGAGGGGTATCGGGGGCGGAGGCTCTCCAGAGGGGTAGCGGAGGCGGAGGCTCTCCAGAGGAGTAGTGGGGACGGAGGGTCTTCAGAGGGAGCGGGACGGAGGCTCTCCAGAGGGGTAGCGGGGGTGGAGGCTCTCCAGAGGGGTAGCGGGGGCGGAGGCTCTCCAGAGGAGTAGTGGGGACGGAGGGTCTTCAGAGGAGCTGAAGAACATGAGAGGCTATCTGGTCTGATCGTGCAATGGCGGTTGATATGCTTAGGCCAAGTTTCAACTAGTGAAGGGCACCATCTCAAGAGCTTCTCTTTTTCCGAATCGTTTAGCTGAGACATGTGGAAACCACCTGGGGCTGACTCTTTGAGTCCCATCTTGGTATATGGTGCTTCCATCTCTTCAAGTCAAGCAAATTAAGGAGGATGGGGAAGTTTGAACGCCTCTATTGGCTTTTTTCATGGCAGTTGGAGAACGTTGGCTTGCTGCATCCAGAGGTATGATACATTTCAATCCTGCCAGCACAATTGGCGAGAATTTCGAGGAACCAGAACTTGTAATACTTTCAAGCATGAGACATGCACATTGAAGAATAAATAATACCTTCGATATAGCGCGATATAAGAATATAGTGTCTAGCCCCATCATTCTGTGTATTGGAGGTGATAATTTGCTCTCTTCCTAAGCTCCAAGGGACATTTTCATCTCGGAAATGTTCCTTCTCTCGGCGTATAAATCTGTCTCCGTTGAGAAGACCAGATGGTCTTTTCTGACCTCTAACCGCAAGTTTATCCCAAAGTGCGTTTAAATTGCAAGGCCATTTAGCCTAGTACAAGCTGTGCAAAATTTGCAAACGCTACAAGCCGTTTGCAAAGCTAATTGCACTGCCGTTTACAAAGCATCATATACTGAAAACGGTTTCCCCCTTCGAGTGCCAACGATTCGAGCTTGGCAACGACTAATTAAATTACCTCCTTTTAGCTCCTAGGTATGTTAAAACTATTAGATGGGCTCACCACATGTACGTGGTTGAAGAAATTCTTTTGACGGAACGGGATGAAATCATAAAACCGGAATTCCGACCGAAAATATGTTAAGCGTCTCGCCAAACTACTGAACGCGAGGACGGTTTCTATTCGGACTAGCGGTTTAATGCATATTAAACGACAATTTGTGGCCTGGGGTCTGTCGCTTGCAGTTTAATAGAAAAGCTCGTTCTCGGTACGGGATAACGTATATATTTGTGCCGCATCCTTTATTTTATATACCTCTGTCGCGTGTGACGAATACAATTCCTTAGCCTTGTTACTTTGAATATTTCTATTAAGTGAAAAGCTATAGATGAAAATGTCAATTAACCACTGAAACGTTTGGACACCTTGATTTTTAAATCGCTAGCGAAATTAATACAACCCTGAATTGAACATGGTTTAGGCTATCGTGAGACATTTTGCTGAATTATTTTTCATAACTTGGGTAACATATTTTTAACTGTTCTTTGATCCCAAATCGACGGTGGCATTCAAACAGCTTGGTCTGAGAAGAACGAGCAGATCACGGTTCCGCCCCAGAAATAGGTTAACATGCAAACACAGTAGCTACTACGCACTTCTAGAAATTTGAAATGCCAGTGCGTTTCCCAATCAGTGTCCCAAAACCTGGGGTGCTGGGTGCAGAACAACACCCAGTCAATCAGAATTTTCCACTCACTTTTATATTTTTTGCTGAATTTTCTACTCACTTCCAACAATATTTACCACTACTATTAAATAACTATTGAACAATATTTTACTACTATCGAATTTTACTCAACAATACTTACTACAAAGCCCAGTTCCATTGCCTCCTCTACCAACGTCCACTGGAAAAGAGAGCAGCAGAATCGACTAGAAGATCGCCAAATTAACTCGGCTCTTATGCGCTTCTTTCGCTTTTCTGAAAGAGAATCTGGCGATTTCTATTTTTCTGGTCAATTATACCTGGCATCCTTATCTCCACCGATTTCAGTGGAACAACAGAATCGAAATTCTGGCGCGGGCAAGACGCACAGTGCCCCCTCCCCTGCCCCACCGGAGAAAGTTCCAATGGGTGAACACCGCCACTAAATTCCACCACTCGCAAAATTGGTGAGTGGAAAATTAGACACCCTAGCCTTGTGTTGCCAAAAAAATGAGCTGACCGCTTTGAAAGATACATTTCTGGAAAGCAGTTTATCTGTGCATATGATTTCTAGGTTTACGTCCTTGAAAAATTGTTTTTGTATTTTTGGTACCGAGAATAGTGAAAAACCATTTTTGGTCATCTTGCTGTTAAAAGCAATTATCTTGAAATTTATATGGTAAGCAGCATATTTTTTGACATTGTATCGTAGAAAATTAACCATTTATTGCGTAGAAAATAATTTTTATCCATATTAGCCCTTCATTGCAGCGTCCACGCCGTGTGACACCCAATTCCACTCACGACACCCTACGACACCCTAGGCATAAATACGCTGATATTTAAGCTGAACTAAAAGTGTCCGGTACTTTAATACATTGAAACTCTACATTTTCATTAAATGATTTTTTTGGGCAACAAGAATGCATCCAGTTACCCTTCAAACATCGGCACTTTTTTGTATGGCTGGTCTACGGCGTGGACTTACCAAAACGCCGTCTTTACATCTAGTAAATAAAAGCGGCATCTTTAGGCTTTTTGAAAGGCTGGTTTCGTATTTGTTATTGACAAAACATTGTTAGTCTTCCTCTTGGTGTGCTTTTAGTTGTATAATTTCTAGTCTATAAGGACTTAGAAAATTAATTTAGAGCAAGTTTTGAAATGCAAATTATGTTGCCCATGGGACCGGCAACTGGATTGCGATCAGAAATTTAAATTAGTAGTTGCTTCGACGCTGTCCCAACCCGCCGCGCCTGGCTGATTGTAGACGAAAGGAAGAAACAACAGAAAGGAGGCTGCAGCAGCTTCGATTAATATTGATAGAAAGCAGCATACTCATATGAAGGTGAGTATATATGTGAAGAGAAGCAGGGAATTGACAGGTAAAGAAAAGAAACTTTTAGCAAGAGTCTGGAAGAGTTTATTGCCATGATAGAAAGTTTGTAGTTTCGTCTGGGTTAGTTAAGTGTAAACAAAGGCTCTACTGGGCCCTAGCATAGGTGTATGCGAGGTGCAGTGATTGAGGCCAGGAGTGGCCTCCAAAATTCCGATAGCTATAGGTATAGGTATAGGAGGGGCGTTGTCCCGGACAGGAAAACTATACAGTGTATGCGTAGATAATTAATTTTGGAACTAGGTATTGCATGAAAAAATCCCTTTTCATTTTTCACCACCTGCCGATCTCGGAGGCCCCTCTGCAGAGTTGTCTAAGGGGGCCCCGATATTTCGTCTCAGGGGCCCTTAAAAGCTGGTCGTGTGGGAGTGGAGGGGCACAAGAGTTGGTCTAGGAAGTCCCCCAAGAGTTTTAGTGGCTCCCAGAGTTCTTTCCCCAAAGGTTGGTCTCAGAGGCCCCCAAAAAGTTTTCTATTTGTGGAAATTCACCAACTCCATAAAAAAATTGGAGACTGCATCAGGGGGTTTCAGCTGGTAAAGATTTACCTGCTTAACCCAAATTTCTCACATGGGAATGGTCAAACAATGCTGTTTGGGGATGATTTAAAAATATTTACTTTGAGAAAATTAAGGGAAATATCCATCCTTCAGTTCAAACAAGGGCTCTGAGAGTTAACCACCTGAGTACAAAATTTGAAGTTTTTTACTCCGCCATACATTTTGAGAGGAATTTTCCACTCACTCGCCATACATTCCGAGCTGAATTTTCCACTCGACACCCTAGCGCAAAACCTATTTTGGGTCACTGTTCCCAATGAGCGGTAGTTTTGAAAACTCAGGGCTATGATAATCTTGTCATTACATCAAAAGCTTTCCGAGCAATACAGCGAAACCTGTAGTGCTACTGTACGATCTCCATATCATCTGATCAGGCATTGGAGATCCATTTTCTTTGAGATATCAGTTCAAATGGTTCACTGCCGCTGCATCCGTCTTTTCCTCCACTTCTGGGAGGTCAGAGCATTCTACCATCATGTCTGAAATTGAAAAGTAGCCAGAGCCGCTGCCGCTGAGACTCAATATTCAACATTCACTTAGAACAGAGTGAAAAGCAGTGCCCCATCGTAGAATTCCACGAAGCATTGGCCGGATTTCCAACACTGCAGGTGGCCAGTTTAGAATGATATGGGTCGCCCTCCCATCACTGGAATCGTTTTCGGTTGATAAATGTGAGTATTGTCTATGGATTTGATTGCACGTTGAAGCACGGTAAGGGAATAAAAAAATGTTATGATTTGAGCCTTATTATAAAAGGGAAATACAACATAACGTTTCGATATTTGGTGGATTAACCCGCGCCCCACCGGGGGTCCAGTGCCACCTTCACCCCATGGAGGGCTATCGATGGCCCCCTCTAACTCCGAAAATATGGGCGTTAGCGCAAATCTGCAAAGTGCATTAGAAAGCTCGCGTGAATTCAGTAAGAAATTACTTCACATGTTTTAGTGCTCAGGTCAATGGTTTGACCTCCAGAGGTCAAATTAGGTCTAGATCGGCTATTTTCACTCAAATATGCAATGCTTAGCAAACTGGGCATAACTTACGCCCTTAGAGCTATTGAGGTCTGGTAAAGTACATTTGATAGGAAATTGTCAGTCCTTTCTCCGCTATGTGAAAAGTAAAGACCTTCCGCCAGTGGTTTGACCTCCAGAAGTCACCTCGTGATCTAAGATGACCTGAGGTCACGAAAAGTTGGAAAGTGATCTTGCTGTATATCAAATGAAAGCCAGTGACAAGACAAACACGATGGTGTTTGTTTCAGCGCTCTAGCTTAATTAAGTCAAAAGTTATTGCCAAAATACTGTTTTTGACCCCTGGTGACCTTGGATGACCTTGGAAAGGTCAAAGGGCAAATATGGCCCCTGGAATCCATGAAAGGGTGTCCAAGAACGCTTTTCTGATCAAGCTGAGCATTTTAAATTGCTTTTGTGACTTTTAGATCATAAGACAGCTTTTCCCCATGCTTTTTCAATGGGAGAGGTCACCTCGTGACCTGACCTCAGGGCACGAAATCGAAAAATCCCGGATATACACCTTGTAGACTCTGGAGGGGCCATAAAGTGTAGGAAGTTTCAAATTGATTGAATTCGAAATGTAGCTCTTACAGAGCTCTAAAGTTGAAGTGAGGTGACTTTGGTTGACCTCGTCTGGTGACCTGACCTTGGGTGACCCGGGGTAAAAAAATTTCAGGGATGGTGGGAAAATGATGCAGTGAGAGGTAGAGTCCTCAACCGCGGTGCTGCACCTCTTCGTATTTCTGCCATCCCGGAAAAACCTTAGGGGGCCATCGATGGCCCCCGGTGGGGCGAGGGTTAAGGTATCATAGCATAAGGACATACGTGTACACATGCAAAATATAAAATCACACTATCTTTGTATCATTAACATCTTATTTTACGATGTTTATTTCATATATTGTGCCATGTCCTTATACCGAAGTGATCAAGAAATGTTAAATATCAAAACGTCTTGGCGCAATATGATTCTACACATTATTCCAAATTTAGCACGTAACCTATTCTCAATCATTTCAGTGAGCCATCAATAAATGAGTAAAGTCGGTCCCACATCAGGAGGTCAGGCGGAGACCCAGTTTCCAGCAGACGGCCCCAAAGGGCGTCCGCTTCTCACCGTAATGGGAGAGCACGAACTTGGACCGCTTGGCCGACACAGTTTTGTACTCGGGGAGCGGCGCCGTCGTGCCCGGCTGCAGAAGAGACTGAAACAACAGCACACACTTGTGGATTGCATCATCTCACTTATTGCACATCAACTGCCACCTGTTCTATGCTTGCTATCTGTAATCGTGAATGTGTGATGATGATTCAAACAGAGTGAAATTTCAAGACTGACGAATTTATATTGCCATATTGCAAATGCCGTGTCTGACTATACCTCACCCTTACAGGGGGCCGGGGTATTGCAAACCCCACTAAGGCTTTCAAGATATGACCTGCAGCAGCGCTGTTGCGTCTCTCATCGCTTTGCGTGGTTTAGGGCACATATAGCATAATATCACCTCCTGTTATCTATGATTAGGGATATTCATTAAGCATCTTTAAAAAAATGTGTCTGAGTCAGATCAGGTCACCGAGCTATGACGTCATTTGCAAGAACGCGTGATGCAGATGTGGGGCTTGTTAGACTTTAAACTGCGCTCTCTCGGACACGGTTGGGAGTAAGGCACTCTATGACCTTAGTGGGCTTTCTGTGACGTTTTGCGACGTCCTGTGGTGACATTTTCTATTCAGCTTGACCTTGACTTAATCCTGATCACTTTTGGAAGTCTTTATGGGACTTGGTTCACGGCATCCAACTTTTAGAATTTTCGAGGAATAAAACCAAATATTGGGATTTACAAAATATATTTAGCTATTTCTAGTGCTGAATTCAGTCTCAGCATTCAATTCTATCCCCTAGAAGGAGAAATCAGACATTTTGGATGGCTTTCTATTTCCGCCATCAGTGACAATTCATTTATTAAATATCCAGATCAATAGCGGCTAGAGTCAGGGTCCTAACCATATCCTTCCATTAAAGCTTTCCTTGCCTCATGGTCATGATGACGGCGCTTTAAAAGCCGCCGCAGGCGAGAAAATATTTGTAATATTACAATACAACCCGATAGAAAGCGTTCAGATTGGCCGCGGGAGGCAATCATCCGGTCTTTGAATTGATCCGAAAATGACCGGAATTGAACTTGACGGTAATTGCGTGTTCATTTGAAGTGCAACGAGCTGCAGCTTCCCGTAAAGCGATGAGGGACAATCACGAGAGGAATCGCAGCTACCCCCTCCCCCCGCCCCCTGTGAGTGTAAAGGTGGGAAAGAAACTGAATAAGTGTGAGATTGGGGCTTGCACAAAATACATGGCAGGTATAGTACATGCATTATCTCATCACCGAATGCGCTGTTGAAGCTGGCAGCCTGATCGAGTTCTTGTCCGCATGAGGCAGGTGTAAAAAAAACTATAAACCTTTCCTCAAGTTTCAGTGACTGTGTGGACACCGTCTGCCGCCGTTTTACGGTCCATGAAAACATACTTTCCCAGTCTGGTACAATCTAATTTTCAAAAGAATCCCTACTTTAGGAGCAAAATGTCGGACGAAATTGATGGGATTGGCTAATCACACTTGCTTTTGAACAATATCCTAGAATTAGCATGGCGTCATTGTTTACAAAATATGAAACATCAAAACAGTCAGGGAGAGAAGTCTCACGTTGTTGAGTTTGATTTTGGACTTCCTCTCGCGGGTGTAGTGTCCAGAGAGCTGGTAGAGCACGGCCCTGGATCTTCGGCGCTCGTAGTTGATGGGCGGCGCCTCCAGGTCCAGCTCATTGCCATCGGGCTCTGCTGGAAGAACACGAGGTCCCCACAGGTGGTTACGAACGCTGGAGCTGTCACTGAAACGCACAGCGCTCTCTCTCTCTCTCTCTCTCTCTCTCTCTCTCTCTCTCTCTCTCTCCCTCTCCCTCTCTCTCATGCAGGCAGCGTAAACAATATCAACGATTATGAAAAGCTTCAGATCTATCTAAATTGAGCTGCGCAGCCAAACTTTAACCATCCCTGCATCTGGTTATGACACTGATGGACTGAGTTCCGCCCACAGTGCCTGGTATTGCTTCCAGAGAATGATCTGGTGATGAATGGTTCCTGTAAGTTCTGGCGAGTCCATGACGAGCAAATAATAAAATTTCCTTCTAATAATCCCGTATAATATTTCAAAGCTGGCTCAGTACTGGTCCCTGAGTCTTACTCTGCCTTTTGCTTTCCTTCTTCTTCCTTTTTGCCTTCCCCGATTCAATTGCTGTTACTCACGACTGCCACCACAGAAAAAATACAGAGGCTGCTGAAACTTCGATCATCCGCTAACAGGAAACTGCCCATCCGAAATTAAAACCACAAACCTTCAGATTTAGACTTATTACTCTCTTTTGCAGAAGCTGCCTGCCACGTCTTAGCTCTTAATCTCAATGCAGCTGAAAATTTTTTTATAAAAATCAAGGTAGTAGGCTTCATTTCTCCTTTACTTCACCACCTGTGGCTCTACCTATATTAAAAATGACCATCCCGTGCATCCATAAGGCAAAGGATTGTCAATGCGTACTTAATCAGGCACTAATCAATCTATTCTAATATCTAAGAAAGATCTATTGTCACAGATGATAATAAACACTGAAATATTCCCAAGGAAAGGATCATGAATACTAAGTAAGTAAGGTGTATATTTTTAGCTCTGCACCAGCTTAACGTTTAAGGTTAGGAGTTAAGTTGACGCTTTAAATTTAGGAGGCGTCCTTGCAACAGATAACTAGCTAAGCAAGGTATTTAGACAACGCATTACCAATCTGGTTTAACAAAATGATAATGCAATAAAGAGCTAAACGGCACTACATCCAACATTCTCCCCAAATGTTTTGTAAGACTAACTGCAAGGAGTCAATAATAATTAATGATATCTAATGGAGTGAGCACCTACCTTTACATGAAATAACATGAGTCTTGCGCAGAATTACGCCCCAATTCACATGATCTGGCGCTTAGTCTTACTGGGTTTGATATGAGACAAGACCTCTCCCAACTCCACCATATTTGGAGCCATTGCATTACCGGTGTTTTGACTTCTCACAACGGACCATATTACCGATGAAACACTGAGCAGGATTCACAAACGTCACAAGTCCCAGGCAGTCACCAACCTCTCTCTTCATCTTCACTGAGCTGCTCCTCCTCAGCGCGATCGAAGCGGACAGATGAGATTTCTGCAACCTTGGACGACGTGACATCTTTGTGTGACGCCAGAAACAGGACTACCTCACGCTTCTCATTCTTGATGGGCACGATGTCGAGCAGGCACCAAAACGGCGAGCCTGGAGAGAAAGAGAAAGAGAGAAAGAGAGAGAGAGAGAGAGAGAGAGAGAGAGAGAGAAAGAAAGACAGAGACAGAGAGAGAGAGAGGCTGACAGTTATTTGAGGAAAACCATCAGCGCTCAAAATCCCTCTCCCAGATTTCCACCCCACCGCGCCGGGCCACGGTCAATGGCTGAGGTACAACAAGGCTATCCAAACGCTGAAGTCAAGAACGGCTTCAGTCGTTGAAAAATAGCGGACGGCTCAGACCGGAGCATCCTGACAGTTTTGTTGACGACGCTGTAAACCGTGCAGGGTTCGCGTCCGCGCATAATTCTAGTTCTGTCCACTTTTACTGTGAAGATAGCTTGAAACATGTTGAAAAGGAGGAGGATGGTTACCTTGTAGCGAGAAAACCCGAACTTTAACTATGGGTTAAAATAAATGAGATAGTGAATAGTGTAACCCATTGCATACAGCAACGGGCGAAACTTGTATTATGTTTCCAAGAAATGTTTGAATCAAATTAGAATATAACTTTGATTTTCAACAAAAATGACAATTATAAAAAAATAGCTTTGGTTACCGAAACGCTACCTTTGTATCGTTATTTTATCACAAACAGATTAGTGGATAGCATCAAAATATCCAAAGTCCCGGTCCTGGGTTCAAGTCCCGGAGGAGCCTCTGAATAATTCGACCTGATCTCTCAAATCCCTCCCAGCAGAGTCAGATTTGGCGATGCCGTATCACGTTTGCAGTTAGTGCGTCGTTAAACCCCAACTTCTATCATTATCAATCCAGATACGACCGTGACAGGATGTTTCTGTATTGATGCCCCACTGCTCTGATTTTTTAAAATTCCTGGTTGCAAGGAAAACTATTTCCTAAAGTACCCTTCATACGAATTAAGTATTCCAGATTTTCCAGTGTCAGTGAAAATCAAAACCAATTAGAAAAATCTAAAATGAACACTAAATGTGACAAATACAAGGGGATCTCTACTCTGGACCGTTATTCCCATGGCTCGGACAACTGAGCCGAGATACTTACCGTTTTTCCGATAAAAAATAGCCTCCAGTTTGAGCTCAGTTTTGTTTTCCAGCGCCTTTTCGATCTGGCATCGCTGTTCATCGGTGGTGTCGGGACCGTAGAGGAAGCGGCACGCGCAGCCCTTCTGCATGATCTGCGCCCTCGCGTACCCGGTGAGCTCACAGAATCCGTCCGAGCAGTACACGATCGGAAAGGTGGCCGACACCTTAGCGTTGCCCAGCACAAAGTTGCTATCTGTAACAGAATCGAACACAGGGCCTCAGATGGCTGACAGAAGTGACCACATTCTGAGTCCCGAGCCCGCCGTGAGGTGTTTAGAAGCACATGCCGGGTGGTTGACTGATGTAATCCTGATCTCGAAACATCTCTCAGCTTGTTTTTATTTACAGTGAGAGCTCATGCCATCAAAGATTCCGGGAGCTTGATTTCTGCTATTTCTTATTCAAATGATGTGACTGAATGTCAACCAATTTTGTTGCACATATCCTTATCGTTACGGAAACAACAACCGATGGTAAAATGTAGAGCATCCCTTTCTAGGAGCGTACTACAGTTTCGAAAATAAGCATTGATGTTAAGAATATCGGAAACCGACATGGGCAATGAAAATAGGAAAATGCAACACGCACACCTAACTGGACATCCCGGGGGAACAATCCCCTCCCGCCCTCGAAATTTTCGATCTCCGTTTGCCATTTTTGTAGTCCTCCCTTCTGCGAGTCGGATCTACATGAACGCAATATAATATTTTAGCTAAAAATAATTAGCTTTCCAAACATTTTAAGCGTTTATTTATGCTAGAATGGTTTTATCCCCGATTGCCGAATGGTTTAACTTTTTATTGAAACTCTCATATTGGGCACGATTGTCAGTGCTCGGATCGAATCCCTAAACATCCTCTGTTTTCTGTAAACATCTCTAAACATCCTCTGTTTTTCGAGCACTGCCACTGGTCAGGTTACTTCCAAATAAAAAACCAGCATTGCAACACCGACAAACGGGAGAAGAAGCGTGAATTTGGAGCATCATTGAGTGCGAGTCACTGAAGATCCGATGAAATCTACAGAAAAAGCAGGCGACTGACAGCTGGTGGTGTAGCTCTGAGTATAATGAGCAAGTCACCATATGCTGCCGTGGCCCGTCTTTGACCCATCTGCCGTGGCCCCCCGGGAGTGAGTGGCATTGCTTACATTCGCATCTTTCCAAAAAGGAGCGTAGTAAATTGATGCTTAGTCGCCCTTATCCTAACAAATCTTAATCTCGGTTTCTCGTTCCCGTTTGGCTTTTTCTATCCTTATAGTTTACCACACGCAGTGGAGAGGGGTCTGGCGTCCACGCGACGTGGAGGGGTCCTAAAGTGCCGCTCCCCCATGATATCTCGGAAACCAAGAGGGTTAGAAAACTCCCATTACGGGGTATGTGGGGGCAATGATAATCTACCAATGACCCATGACGTAACAAAATGGCATGCTCCTAATAACGTACATACAATGTAACTGGCACTATAGGAGCCTTTAGGCGGGAAATAACGGTTTCACATTGAAAAAGACATTTTACCTTGACCTTGGCCTTGAATTTGAGAAGGCTTAACTATAAATTTTTGCATAGTATACATCATGCTGAAGTAATGCCATCTGACCGGAATACTTGGGTCAATGACCTTGACATGTTACTTTTGAACTCAAACTTGACCTTCATGTGGGTTGACCTTGACATAAAACCTGATTATATGAAATTATGACGTTACAACTCGGTCTAAAGTGCAGAGAAACTGGTGCGACTGGGCGATTAAGACAGTCTTGAAATATAGGCCTAACTTTGAAAGTCTATAAGTCAAAAACATTATTGACCGATTTTCAAAATTTCTTCACCAATCGGGGGCGCGGTAGTGGAGTGATCAGCGTAGCTGTCTGCCACGCAGCCGACACGGGTTCAAGGCCCGGCGGCTTCCCTGAACAAGGAGCAAGCTGGCTCCCGAGAAACCCTTCCAACAGGGAAAAGAGTTGGCGGCGCTATATGATCCTGGTAGTTGGTGCGTCGATAAGCCCGAAAAATTATTATTATTATTATTCACCAATGAACGTGCTCATACATGCTCTCAAATGTGATGCAGTAGCGTTTTCTGGCGGCGGAAAACGGTTCTCTGGCCACCTTGGAAAAATAGGTGGGGTAAGGCATTTTAGGACGCCCTCCACTGCGAGTGTTAATTACTCATCCACGTCTTAGTTTGTAATGCGCCAATGTCAGGCTTTCGAGCAGCACTGGTAGTGTGTCTTTTGAACCACTCCCTGGTGCTTTAACTTAACCACTCACTGGTGCTTTAACTTAACAAATCCCTGGTGCTTTAACTTAACCACTCCCTGGTGCTTTAACTTAACCACTCCCTGGTGCTTTAACTTGACCACTCCCTGGTGCTTTAACTTAACCACTCCCTGGTGCTTTAACTTAACCACTCCCTGGTGCTTTAACTTAACCACTCCCTGGTGCTTCAGCTTAACCACTCCCTGGTGCATTAACTTAACCACTCCCTGGTGCTTTAACTTAACCACTCCCTGGTGCTTTAACTTAACCACTCCCTGGTGTTTTAACTTAACCACTTGCAGTGCGCCTTTCTGTTTCTGCTGGCTGCAGTCTCTCATCGTTAAGACATAGACTAAGTATTTCGGTTCAAGTCTGTTTTGTGCAAGTTGGCGCTTTACTTCCCTCTCTGGGTCTCAGTCCGCTTCCATCGGTGATGTAGCTGATGAGTGAGTTCAATTTCATGTAAATGTGTATAAACGTTGATAAGTTTTGAAGTGCTGCGGCGAGGAGCATGATGATGAGTTGTTAAGATGTTCCCTGGCCTCTCCCCTCGAATCCGGAAATGTAAAAAACACTGAAGATTATATATTCGGGCACAGCCCTTCATCAGAATCGTGGAGTAAATATCAATAATTCTCAGTCCTAGTACAGCCAGACCTCGAATTGGGCTTCACACAAAAATGCTTTTAGAATGAATCGTTAAAAATAAGATTGGATGTCGTGACAACAACCATATTGGTACCTCTAACCTAAAAGTAATGCCGACAATACGACAAACCTAGAGCAGTATTTGTGACAGTCTTTTCTATTATTTCAGCCAAACACTAGCTTTTGATTAACAGTGAAAAACTCGCTGAAGTACCTTAATCGGTTATTTGAATATTTCTGTTCTTCTTATTTACTATGTTTCCGTCGACTGCAGCTAAAATGCTAACCAAAAACTACCTATTAAGCACTAGTAGACGTGATACTAGATCGGTGTAAATACTGCATACTTTCCCCTTTAAGATGATGCTATATTTTTACAATAAAAGCCTCCCTCGAATTATTTAGTTAAGATTGTACCTAGTGGTCAAGGTCAACTTTTTTGTAATTGATAAACCCATTTTCCACAGCCTGCTCCTCTGGCCCAACGTTAAGCGTCGAAAGAGTATACGTGTGGCTGTAAAAAAAACATTATAACTTTTACATTATACTTATTCAACAACCCTTGCCCTTAGTATGTACCTCTTAAACAAATGCAACTCTTATAGCTAGTTAATGTGAACAATCATTGGTAAATACTTTTCCTCAGCCTGTACCTCTAGCCCAACGTTAAGTGTCGAATGGTTATACGTCTAGCTGCAGAAAAGTATTATCAATAATTAGTTGCATCTAATGCATCTAATATTGCATCTAATAATTAGTTGCAACTAATTATTGATAATACTTTTCTGCAGCTAGACGTATAACCATTCGACACTTAACGTTGGGCTAGAGGTACAGGCTGAGGAAAAGTATTTACCAATGATTGTTCACATTAACTAGCTATAAAAGTTGCATTTGTTTAAGAGGTACATACTAAGGGCAAGGGTTGTTGAATAAGTATAATGTAAAATTTATAATGTTTTTTTACAGCCACACGTATACTCTTTCGACGCTTAACGTTGGGCCAGAGGAGCAGGCTGTGGAAAATGGGTTTATCAATTACAAAAAAGTTGACTTTGACCACTAGGTACAATCTTAACTAAATAATTCGAGGGAGGCTTTTATTGTAAAAATATAGCATCATCTTAAAGGGGAAAGCATGCAGTCTTTACACCGATCTAGTATCACGTCTACTAGTGCTTAATAGGTAGTTTTTGGTTAGCATTTTAGCTGCAGTCGACGAAAAAATAGTAAATAAGAAGAACAGAAATATTCAAATAACCGATTAAGGTACTTCAGCGAGTTTTTCACTGTTAATCAAAAGCTAGTGTTTGGCTGAAATAATAGAAAAGACTGTTACAAATACTGCTCTACGTTTGTCGTATTGTCGGCATTACTTTTAGGTTAGAGGTACCAATATGGTTGTTGTCACGACATCCAATCTTATTTTTTACGATTCATTCTAAAAGGCATTTTTGTGTGAAGCTCAATTCCAGGTCTGGCTATACTAAGACTGAGAATTATTGATATTTACTCCACGATTCTGATGAAGGGCTGTGCCCGAATATATAATCTTCAGTGTTTTTTACATTTTCGGATTCGAGGGGAGAGGCCAGGGAACATCTTAAATGTGTATAATGTGTAATGTGTATATGTAAATGTGTATTTTTCGTATCGTCATGGTCTCTTGAATTGCATATATGAATCCGAATAACAGAGCAAAAGGAGGGTTTGGATCAGAAAAGGGGGAGGATTTAGTGCACTGTAATCCTTGCAGCCACTACCAACCCAATATATGGCCACTGAGGAACCCTAAACATCGTCCTCGGTGGCAGCTCAAAACACCGTGGAATCGCCTTGCATCTAATTTTCCAAATGAGAATCGGTGTGCATTCATCATGCATTTAAAAACAGTTCAGTTCGTATCACCTATGAATTCAGCCATCATCACTAAAGACATTATTCGATATGTTATATATGCTAAGATAATTTCCGATCTAAGAGTGAGTTGTATTGGGTTTGCGGGAGTTCATTATATTGTCTTATTTTCAGAGAAGCTGAGAACTAGGTTCATCACATCTCCCTCACCCCATCCGGCTGCACCGCTCCCTACCCGGGATTACACTCTGAGAGGTATGTATGTGCATACGTATATGTGTGCAGTAGAGACTCTCGCCTTATCTCCAACCAGCTCTGCCCAGAATGTCAGCTCCGACACTGCTTGAGTTTCACTAATATCCCTGTGATGGTGTTAATGTAGGGACTTAGCTCATCTTTCTCCCACTACTGGCTGCTTCAACTCATCATTACGACGTTTCACTTCCACTCCCTGCTCCACTCCACACCCTCATTCTCCCCATGCCTATGCTCTGTTTACTACGGCTTGTCCCAAAACATCCAGGCTGCCAGGAAGCGTATTGCTTGAAGTACCTAAGCCGTGAGACGGTTGCACAGGAAGCCGTGTAACAGTTATACAGGATAATGGCATGGATAAAGGCAGGATAATCCATATGTAATCATATTTGCAGTGACAAGGGGTTCGCAATGAAGACTCAATAATGGCCGTAGCTTGCTTAGTTTCGAGGTTATGAGCGAAAAATCAAACAGCACATAGTGTGAGTGATGTATTGTCATCGACCCCAGATGACCTCAATGCAGACCTAACATAAACTCGACAGTGACTATCGATCGATATTTCCACCAGCTTTCAAAGCGCCCTGGGAGTAATATTCAATATTACCTCCACGACCGGAAAAATATTGTCTAAATCAAACATGCTTGATATTTTAGCCTAAAATTGTATACCAAAATTCCTAATTTTCAGTGACTTGCAGTGTCCTAGACTTTGATCTCAAGCGAAGTTCAATGACATAACACTGAAATAAAAATTCAAGTGCTTCAAATAGCGTCGAGAAAACATTTCTTGCCATGCTAGTTTCTGAGCTCCTCGTTTTAGAAATCCTCGCCCATTTTTACTTCCCGTGACCTTAACATTAGCTTGACAATAAAAAATGACCTCAGTACCTTCGATTACATTTGAGTCAAGCTCTCGATTCCTTTCCACGTCTTCTTAATACTCTTAGTTTCCGAGTCTTTCTTAACGCCACTATGGCGGAGATGGCTCGCGTTCATCTCCCTCGTGAAGGCTGCAGCACTTCCACGAGACACTTTGATCATGCCTCACTTCCTGGAACAGAGCCAATCAGCGTGACACAGAGAACGTAATGTCTACCAAGACCCAGGACGTTAGTTCGAACAACTTAAACTGGACCGCTGACTGTGACCGTTAGTGCCGTTAGAGCCGTTCTGAGACATCCATCCCTCAATTATGCATGTAAAACATGTATGCGTCATGAATAAAAGTCAGCTTCCTACTCCAGCCAATGACTCAGTAATACAGGGAGCCACATCGACAGCAATGGTTAGCAAAAAGTTACCAAAAGAGCAAAAACTGCAGAAAGCTATCACCTTGCTTCATTACACCAATTTGTATTTAACACATCATTGCTCTGTGACCAGACTTCTAGCAAATCGTGCCCGTTCCGTGTCAGTGACCTCTCCGGCGGGCGTCGGAAGTGCAGGGTGGCCGGGTCACCGTTAGCGACGCGTCTGGCTGGCACGGACGACACCTTATCGTCCGCCGTCGGCCGACGACCCGATTACGCCACCATTTTTGTCGCCATCGACGCGCTGGAAGCCGACGCCAGTGGATATAAAACTGGGGTATGATGAGCGCTAATGGGCCAGCTCGGCGGTAAACAAAAGAGGGCGGCACGGCTGGCTCTCCCCCGGCGAGACGGCCAGCCGCCTCTTAGAGGTGCAGAACATGGCTGACAGTGCCGACACTCACTGGGTTCATCTGTCTTACAATTTTCGCCGTAAGCAGTGTCAGACTGGTCTATCGATTTTCAGTTTCTAGCTCGGTACTCAGCTGCCGTACCGCACCATTTTGTTGGAAAATAGGCAGGTGAGGCGTCGTTTCTCCCCATTTTTCTCATCTGAGCGCTTTTGCACTGAGCACAAATGCACTGAGCAGCTTTCTCGTCCTTGTGTGATAATTGTTCAATGTTCCGCATCTATGTGCCATTCTCCCATATGACTCCCCTCTGTGCGCTGCTCTGTGTGCCACGCCTCTGTGCGTCACGCCTCGGCTGCGTCCTCTTTTGTGCTCTGCAGCTCTGTGAGCTTGGCATGTCAAGACGCGAGATGGCCAGTAATCTCATCAGAGCCGGGTCCCAGCGGGAGATGGAGTTCCCTGGCGAGATTACCGGCGGAGTGATGTCTCCTGTTTTGGCGATGCTGAGACTGCGCTGCACATAGTCCCTGCTCAGATGGGAGCATCTGGGCCAGACGGAAATCACTTATCATCATGATAAAATGAGACCGTGTAAGTTTATTCGTATGCGGGATTCCTAGTCTTGTATGGGGGAGGATGTGAAACTGCGATTATCATGGATGACTGATCATTGATTACGGCTTTGATTTAACTCTAGAGTTAACATCTGGAAAAATATGTATTGATATTCACATCTGGCTACATACATACACAATCACAAACTCATATATATATATATATATGATATAGGTGAACTCAGAGAAAGTTATTTAAGTTATTTATGTAAATTGAATATAACTTAAATAGCTTTCTCTGAGTTAACCCTTATCACATTATGTCTGTGATAACCCCACATAGGTATATATATATATATATATATATATATATATATATATATATATATATATATATATATTCAGGATACTGGTGCAAACACGCCTAACTTTGAAGGCAACTGTGGTATATGTATGAATATTTGCTCTCCTAGTTCTGGCACACCCAACGGCGTGCTGCTCGGGGTCGCCACTACTAATGGCCGCAGGTGGAACGGTGTATACTGGTGTTTCCAATCCGGTCATTCGATCGATACTGTTGTGGGCTGATGCGTTGTTATGAAACGCGGAAGAACACCTATTTCGTATACCTGAAAAAATATGCAAACAAAGATTTACTGATGCTTCAAATAGGAAGGTTTTCGCTCCAATAATCACAATCAGAAATGGGAGTGGACATGGATACGTAGAGTGGCTCCTGACACCACATCCAGGGCGTTATTGCATGCAAAATGGGGATCACACTTGGTCCTCAGCTTCTCCCATCTGTTACCAAGCTCTTTCAGTTTTTTTTCCGCTGAGGATCAGTGCCCTTTCGAGGCCAAACAAACGTCCATTCGACAACACACTTCAAGGTTAAAAGTATACATAAAAAGGTGCCAAAATAGCATTAGTAAAAAATATGGCTGGACGCAACATACATGAAATGGCAGCCCTCCATTCCTTTAAAGCCGGAATACCCACACAACTGTTCCTCTGGGCATTGTCGTCCTGCATGAAAACCATTGTGACCAGGAATTACGCCAAACAGAAAACAGCAGTGTCTAGGAAAGACAAAAACGTGCATTGGAACATTCGATATGCCCCTGCGAATTCGATATGTCACGGGCAAAAAAGGTGAGGGTCTGTCAATTTTCAACCTCCTGACAAGAAAATAACCACAATTATCACTTTTTCATTTGTCATTGCAAAATACTGATATTGGTATGGCCTAGCAGCACTACTGTGTGTGTAGAAGGGGGGGAGGTTGGTCTGTGTGAGTGTGTCCCACCGGCGACTGCTGAGGAACTGGGAATGGCCAGATCATTCACTTTTGGGACATGCATTCCCCTTCACTGGACACTCCTTTTCATTCCTATTTTTCGTTCTCTCAATGCTTTTACCCAGATTGTCGATGCAGGGAGGGATAAGGGAGGGAAAAAGATGTGCTCGAGGTTTACTCGTATTTCTGTGCCCTGTATTGTTGCTTGTTATTTCTCAGAAAATTTAACGGGGGAAGCGAAAAATAGTCTCAAAAGAAACGAACAGGAGAAAAACAACCAGTAGAAAACAGAACACAAGTTCTAGAAGTATAGCGATTTCAGCTGAAGAGAGCAAACGTCTCATATAAATATTTGCTGAATGATAAATTTACTTTTCAGTCGTGATAATAATCCTGATATTGAAAAGGCCAGTCTCATTAACAAACGCAGCTCTATTTTCCCAAAAATATATGTACAACTGGCATGCTCATATCAGCGCCAGTTTATATTTATAAGGGTGTTTAACTTTGATGCCATAACAAACCGAAAATTGCTTAACACTACACATGCTTGGCAGAACCCTTTGCCGCTGACTGAATATCCGTACAACTGAACAGCTCTGGTTCTGCGTTTGAAATAACCTACCAATATCCTGTAGTAGCGCACTGGCCTTACTCTGAACGGAACTCGGGTGCTATTTCTGATGACACAATATAATATTGTCCCAGAAACATCTTGCGCTCTATTGATTCTCGTATCATATTTCTGAAGCGAAGTGATTTGCAGTAGATATGCATCAGCCTCAGGGCTGCGTCCAACTTTGGCTCATATGGTGTTGGAGCCCGAGCGACTTTAGACGGGAAAGTATGTTATTGGATTGAGTTCTGGGGATTTTTGCTTGGCTGAATCTGTCGCTTCTGCTCTGGCAGAGCCCCTTCTAGTGATTGCGCAGCATAGCCTCGGAATTAGCACCAGCGAAATGAGGCATCACACATTTATGTAGCATCTGCTTGTAAAATCTTGCATTCGACTTCTTATTCTAAATAAGCAGTTTATCATTTAGAAGGCTCACTCCTGGTACAGCATTACAGCTTCTATCATACGGCTAGTGATATGTGTGTCAGCGGTAGGGCACCTGACTCCTGAGCGACGGACACCGGAAAAATAGTTGGAGACCCCTGAGCCCCCTCCTCCAGTGCTCGTGTTAGATCAATGTCAATAAAAGCCTTCAAGACCAACATAGACAGACACCGGGTAAAGCCGCAGCAGGTGGATCAAATTTCATGGTACTCTGATCCCGGAGATTCCTCAGACTGATCCTGGAAAGTATTCATACTGATCCTGCTAGGTTCTAAGACCGGTCCTGGAAGGTTTTCAGACTGATCCTGGAAATTTCTCAGATTTATTTGGTAAGAGATCTGGCCTTGGGCAGGTCAATTCTATGTGGCTCTGTGGCCTTTCATGCTATTGTACCTGTGTTGGAATTTTGCTGATAGCACATGCCGTGCGGTCCTGCTTGTGTTAGAATTTGGGTCCGTAACAGTAGATATTCACTAACCCTCAAATTTTTACCGATGCAGCATTGTTAAAAACGAGAAGTTTTATATGCTTCTTGCTTCAATCATTGAATAGTTCATATCAAATTGTGGTTCGGAGCTTGGAAACGTGCCTAACGGTCACCAAAAGAATTCCTAACCAAACTTGTGGGATCACTATTTTCTTTTTTTACTTGGAACTAAAAGTGGATTATTTATCAGAACTCTGCTTCCTTCTAAATCTTAAATAACGTATAGTTAGACTGAGCTTCAACCTTTCACGCTCAGGTGAGCACAATATTTCCTATTTTGTAACCAACTTGATTTTCTTGTCCCTAACACTGTTTGTGAGTTGACAGATGTTTAGACCTCTGTTGTGGTTATTCCTTTTAACATACATGCATATAAACAAACAAAAAACAAATATACTTCAGAGAGCCTGATTTTTTTACAGTAAAAGTGCTGTGTTTGCACGTTATCACTAGAGGGCTCCTCACCTCGTCTGATTAATTCGTATCGAATTAAATCACCTTCAAAAGTCTCTCAATCTCTGTTTCTATTTTCTTGCTCCCTCTAGCTCTCTAGAATTTCCATTCTCATATTTAGCATGACTGAGGATGAGCATAACCTGCAAAAGATACGCGAAGTATTCATCACTTGTTATCATCGTGGCAGGCCCAGTTTCATGGACTCCCCGCTCCGGGCTGATGACATATGCGCCGGATGGCCGGCGGAAATGGGAAGAGATTGACAGCGAATGGAAACCGCCGAACACCGCGGTACCAGAGACCAGCACGCCAAAATAAGGTGTCTCATGAAGAAGCAGCATTTCGGCTATGTAGTTATCTAGTGATGAGGTCGCCCACCCGCGATATAATAAAAGCTTCACGAGAATGAAAACATGAGCGTAATACCGCAGTCGTGGACTAGATCCCAGTGGGTCTCGTCCGTTCACGCTTCTCTAAAGCTAGCCAATTTTCGTCAAATTTTTCATAGAAATTAACGACAAATCACGATTGCTTCCATTAATTGAACTGTATTCTCTGAGAACAGTTGGCTTGTTTCCGCCACTGCCAGAATAGCCTCCACGCTTTCCACATAACTTTTCAGAACCCGTTGACGCTGACGTTTTTATATTACTCAGTTCGATTTCAATACTCAGTTATCAGTTCGAATCCAGCCCATGTCGATGAATCTACTAAATCGACAAAAACTGGAATAAGAATTCCTACATAGACTTAAAAATACCCGTATTGTCTGGCTTATCCATTCTAGTATGCCAATATATTTCATTTAATCAAAGGAATGCGCATTTAGATACCTAATCCATGACACTTTTAATTAACACTAAACTCAGCAAAAAATCGCAAGTTATTAATGTAGGAGCTGCATCTATTGCGCTGTGTATCGGGAGTCAAGTTCGTTCAGCGATAGCATTCACCGCAAACATCGGCTAAAGGCGGCACGCAAAAACAGTAAGCGGCTGCGTGGGACGGGAGCAGGATGAAAGGTTCCGACTATAAATGACGTAACGAGACATTCTCCGACTTGCAACCATTCTCCCTTCATGTAATGCATCGCAGGGCTTATGCTGACTCCTAAGACGGATATTTCACGTTTGATCCTGCCCCTAAAAGCAAGAGCAACCAAACCATCTTGTTATTGTTGCAATTTAAATTTCTAAATATTTCTTGTTTCCGATGTGCTGATAAGGCCATATTTTTGTGTTTTTTGGCTCACAGTTTGGAATAGAATATCTAGCCTGACTATCGGTGCTACAATCACTGTTCGGTTATCTAGTCGAACACCAAGTCCAACCAGAGTTGAAACAAAAACCCAAAAGTTGAATAGAATTAACCCTTTTAAAACACGGAGAATATGAAATACTGTAAGCCAGGAAGTGACAAAATCGCTTTCCTTGCACGGTATTTTATATTTCAGCACCTCACTCCTGCTCGGTGCGCTAGGTTCACATTACCTGTATCCGTCACTGGCACGATGAACTTCACTAATTACTGGCCAATAAAATTCATTAAAAAAAGGAAGAAAATTATGCGATACCATTTGTCCCCTATGCTGCCAAAAGCCACACAATTGCACACAATTGCACACACAAGAATTGTGTTCCTAATTTTCTGCACTCGGTCCAAAAAGGTAAAGCCTGGATCAGTGGCGGATCCGGAATTTCACTTAGGGGAAGGAGTAGCTAGAAAGCTCCAGCTTCCCTCGCCATTGCCTCGGAAAAGCCTCCGGCTATGCAGTTACTCTCGATATTCAGATATTTCGGGGGGGTTGAGTATCCCTAGCCCTCCCCTGTATCCGCTTCTGTCCCGGATCTATTCACGCATCCTGCTCGAGGTCACTGCCACTTGGGAAGGCTTTAGATGGGGACATGATAAGCTCCGGCCGAGCCTCTGAATAAGTTGATCTGATCACACAAATCTCTCCCAACAGGATAAGAGTTGGAGACGCCGTATAGCCCTGGCAGTTGATGCGTCGCTAAACCTCAACAGTTATTGTCATTACTGGTATTGCCAAGTTCTGTATGTGGTACTTTTTTACATAAGGCAGAGATTAGACCAAATGGCCAGCCTTAAGCTTGAAACAGAACATATTTAGGCAAGTTCGGCTTCTTGGCTGAAACATCAGTCAGTCTCGGCAGTCGTATTCTTATGGTAGACGTTACACGTGCAAAGGAAGGACCCCAAGAAGTAGACACTAGACACTCAGGAGGAAAAAAATATTACCCCCTGTGATCGCAGGAATCAGCATTGCCTTATCTATCTAAGCTTCCATTAGAAATAAGTCTAGGTTTATAGCACAAGTGCAAATTAAAATTATGACAGGATGTAACGCCTTACAATCCGGTTAAAGACCAAAAGCGCCATCTTAAATTTTGGAGTGTTGTTTTCCGTTCAGCTCCACCAACACGTGCAATTGATTTCCTCCAGTACCTAGAGCTCGTGATAGCCGTACCTTGAAAGTGTAAACAAAAGCAAAGTGACTTTAGATGCGGGCGAAGGTGCCTTGCACAGAACGCCTTACCAAAAAGCGCTTAAGGAAGTAAGTAAAGCCAAAATGAGTCCGGAATCTAATCGTCGAGAGCCCTCACATATGATTTTCCCCTCTATAAAAGGAACGACAAAATATGTTAAATATTTGTTCGTTTTCCAGCGTGCAATATATTCTGATACTGTTCTTCCATGTGAGCAAAATCGTGAATAGCCTCTAACACTGGTCATTGTCTCACACTTTTGATGTCCACAGACTACATCACAGACTGACTTTTCCAGATACATTCACAGAATAGAATACATTCTATGCTGTGAAGAGGTTCTCTCCCGGCGGATTCCTCCGGTTGAGAACCTCCGTTAACACGTGTACTGGAGGGGGTCTCTGAGGCCCCCTCACCTGTTTTTCCAAGGTGGCTACGGAACTGCTCGTAGCCGAAAAATAATTTTATATTTCCAAATTATCGGCTAGTAGCCGATACTTGGTAGCATTTAAGAAAATTTAACGGCACGTCGATTGGTGAAATGATTTTGAAAATCGGTCGCAACTTTTTTCCTTATAGGCTTTCAAAGTCAGGCCTGGATTTTGACATCGCGGCAATCGCGCGGTCGGACCAGTTCACTGGCGGTGGAAACCGAGTGGTGACGTCATAACGTCATGTAACCGGGATGATATTTCAAGGTCACCTCACAAGAAGATCAAGGTTCAAGGTCATATTAACACTTTCAAGGTCATTGACCTCAGTGGTTCCGTTCAAATGTCGTTACCCAGTCTGACATATATTATGCCATGACGTCATAGTTAAGGTACCTCAATGTAAAGGTAAAGGTCAAAGGTCAAGTTCAAATGTCATTGGGAAAGGCCAATCATTATTTCCGCCAAAAAGTTGCTATAGTGCTAGTCATAGTATACATTAAAGACAGTATACCATACCATATCGTGACCTTATAAATAAATGACCTTGAATGACCTTGACCTCAAAATGGGAAAAAATATTTTTTGCAACCTTCCCTCTATGACCTTGGTCCGTCTTTAGCTTATTTCCGCCCTTTTCCCGCACAATCACGGCATTTTCCAATGGATACCCAGAATGGCCAATATTTGACCTTTATGACCTCGTTTGACCTTGAAGATATTGACCTAGGTCAAATAATATTGGCCATGATATAGATCACTATAGCCCCCACCCACCCTCCAACCGAAAATTTTCTACGCCTCTTAGTTTCCAAGACCTTAGGGAGGCCCCCTCCAATGCGCGTTAGTGCCAGATCCCTCCCCAGTGCGGGTGTTAAATACTGTGTTGGCGCCGTTAATTCCCTGGGCTCCATTTGTGTTTCCTCATGCTGTAGATGCAGATTTTAGTTTTGTCTGGGAACGCTTGCAACACAACCGGACAATTGTCACTAGAATCCTCGCATTGTTCTACAAGCATGCCAAAGTGTTCTCCATCTCTCAAAGCAAACGATGTCATCCATCCCCAAACCCGGCAGCGTCCTCCCCGACAAAGCAGAAACCATGCGATGATGCATCATCGTTTCAACGACGCACGGCGACCTCCGACGCAGACGACGTCCATGCAGGCGGCGCACATGAGACAAACGACTCTGTCAGCAGGAGCCCGCCCACGATCGTCTCCAAACCTCACCAAGGTCACCACTGTGATGTCCAACCGTGGTCAGCACCGAGCTTTCTTACTCCGACCGTTCGTTCGACCAGTATCTTGTATGTCAGATTTCTTCCCGAAATCAGATGTATCACCTCTTCACGTACAATCAATTATGTTCCTTCGTGATTTCATTCCACCTCTGTTCTGGTTGGGTGCATCCCTATTGGTTCATTGTTCCCCGTCGATGCGGCTGGGCACCCGCCGCCGCCAGATGCGACGACACAGATCCGCGTGCCCTCGGGCGGAAAACAGGCCAGCCACCGCCCGGCCTCTATCGCCGTCGGATATCTGCCCGCACGTGCAGCACGTTCATGGACAGGCACAAAGTGGGATGTCGGTGGTAGAGACAATGACAGGGGTGACGTCACGGCGATGGAAGGATGTTCCATATTATCTGGTATGGTCAGTTTATTTTTCAAGTCTGTGGCACTGCTGAAGGCTATCCCATCACCCGCTAACACTGTGCAAAAATCAGGCCTATTTACTTCAAACTCCTTCGTAGAAATAGATAGTGCCACTGAGCACGTATATGGGGTACAGTCACCCCTAGACACCCCTACACTGAATATTCATCAACGTGTCTCCAACCCAGCTGCAAAAGGGGTGTGTATTCATGTGCTTTTGTGGGTGCCTAGGCGCCGCCAATGAAATGTCAAGCTGGTGTCAATTATGTTCTGTTTTCCCTTTTATGTATTAGCTACTATCTTTGTTCCAAATTTAGGCACTTTAAATTATGTTAACAAATCCACGCCTCTGACTGATTTATAATAAATTCGTGAAGCCAAAATATAGAACATGTCTTTCGGCATCGCTGAATCCATTTTAAGAGAAACGAGCGCATCGAAATAATCCAGCATTAGCCTTTGCCCGATCTCACATTTTTACACCCCACCCTCTAAGATGTTTTCGAAGGTGAACTGATATCTACCTTGCACAGCGTTACCGTGGTTAGCAAATATGTTTATTGATTGTTTACATTTTTCTCTATAATTTCAGGTAAGGTCGCACAAGGTCATGCCATAAGTGCAGCTTCAAGAGCCCACGTCCAAAAGGTGTAAGCTTGCACTGATTCTACGAATTTCAACCCAATGATCTAAAGCCGATGCTCTCTTATGAGGGTCCCTAGCACTATAAATCTGGCATTCGTCATCTTATGAATATGAGCTAATGCCAGGTCAGATTCGTGAGGCACCCATTTCAATTCTAAGGGGAGATTGTGAAGTGTCTACTTCCAGTAGTCTTACCAGACCTACTTAAACATTCAGTCCAGTCCAACAGCCCAACAGTTCAAGTTTCATCTACGATTCTCGATACTCACGTTAACTGTGAACCCTTTGGGGATGGTCAGATTGGACAAACCCTTTCGTTTTTCGCCGAGTAGAATGAGAGACGCGTCTCTTTGCGTTACTATCAGATGATTAATTTGACAGTTGTTATTAGCTTTGATTAGCTTTGATAGATAACCCTCGCCCCACCGGGGGGGCCATCGATGGCCCCCCTAAGGTTTTTCCGGGATAGCAGAAAAACGACGAGGCGCAGCACCGCGGTTGAGGGCTCTACCTCTCACTGCATCATTTTCCCATCATCCCTGAAATTTTTTACCCCGGGTCACCCAAGGTCAGGTCACAAAACGAAGTCAACCAAGGTCACCTCACTTCACCTTTAGAGCTCTGTAAGAGCTACATTTCAAAGTCGATCGATTTGAAACTTCCTACACTTCATGACCCCTCCAGGGTCTACAAGGTGTATATCCGGGATTTTTCGATTTCGTGCCCTGAGGTCAGGTCACGAGGCGACCTCTCCCATTGACAAAGCATGGGGAAAAGCTATTTCATGATATAAAAGCCACAAAAATGATTGCAAATACTCAGACTGCTCAGAACAACGTTTTTGGACACCCTTTCACGGATCCCAGGGGTCATATTTGCCCTTTGACTTTTCCAAGGTCATCCAAGGTCACCAGAGGTCAAAAACAGTATTTTGACAATAACTTTTGACCTAATTGAGCTAGAGCGGTGAAACAAACACCATCGTGTTTGTCTTGTCACTGGCTTTCATTTGATATACGGCAAGGTCACTTTTTGACCTTTCGTGACCTCAGGTCATATTAGGTCACGAGGTGACCTCTGGCGGTCAAACCACTGGCGGGAGGTCTTTACGTTCCACATAGCGGAAAAAGTACTGGCAATTTGCTATCAAATGTACTTTACCAGGCCTTAATAGCTCTAATGACATAAGAGTTATGCCCAGTTTGCTTAATCATTGCATATTTGAGTGAAAATAGCCGATCTTGACCTAATTTGACCTCTGGAGGTCAAACCATTGACCTGAGCACTAAAACATGCGAAGTAATTTCTTACTGAATTCACGCGAGCTTTCTATTGCACTTTGCAGATTTGCGCTAACGCCCATATTTTCGGAGTTAGAGGGGGGCCATCGATGGCCCCCCGGTGGGGCGAAGGTGGCGCCGGACCCCCGGTGGGGCGCGGGATAAACATTTATATCAAGTTATTTCAGGCGAATAAGTCATTACTTCATTTCTAAGCCCATCTAAGCCAATTTCTTTCTTCTAAAATAAAACCACTAAACCTGGATGTAACTTGACTCCTAAAAGAGAGTCTACACTTGAAAATAGGCTACAATTGAGGTGAACATCATTCAATAGCACTTGGAAATATAACTAACAAGATTCCATTTATATTGAGAACTGATATGACATGGCCCTAAACTGTTTTCAAGAGTCGTAACGATACTAGGTAAACGGTATATCAGTTAACAGTCGGTTTAGCGAACAAGTCGGGGGTCGGAAAACATCTTCCTTGTGTCCTTGTATTCTCTGTTTCCACCAGCATGTCACAGCGGAGCCCACAAACATGTAGAGTGGTGGGGGAGACGGCTGTGCGACGGCATAGTATAGCTGTAGTCGCGAGAGGGACCATGCGGTACAGTATAGTTTGCAGGTGAGCTACAGTGGGGAACATGCGGCACAGTATAGCTGCAGGCGCAGTCCTACAGCAGCTTAATCTCTAGCAGAGCACACTCTCCTACATAGCTGCTGAGACCCCTGCGCTATATTTCATTTCATGTATTTGGTACATTGCCTACGGGTTGCGTCTCCCATTCACAGACAAAGTCAATTCCGAAAAACCTAACTAGAACAATAAACATGATAGTCATAGAGCTAAAGCAGATTCTTACCAGATTCAAAAAACATACAGTCAACTCGAAAATCATATCAACTCAACGTTCATAGATGAAACAAATCAGATTCTTATATAGAGTTTGTTGCCTAGGAACTGAATTTGATATGCAAGTAATCTACCTAGCGTTAATACCCGCTCAATCCTGTTATTGACTCACGGCGAGTTTGCTACACAAAAGAATGAGATTGAGTAGCTAATAGTTGTTTGCCTTCTAGTTCTGTTTTGCTTCGGCTGACGGTGTCGCCCGTTTGGCTCCGTTCCAGACCCCCACCAATTGATTAGAGGTGTTTTCGTTTGTCACGCGCTTCAATCTGACCAATACATCTGCGTCAGCTCACTAGAGGCCAGCGTCGCCTCCCGGGAGAGGGCGATAGCCGGCGACGAGCCGGGCGCCTGCCTTTTCGTTAGGGTTCGCTGCCAGTGGTTAATGAGGCCGCTGCTCCGTCCTCACCGGCTAACGAAGCAAGGCCACCAGCCCTCGGGGATTGTTGGGCTCAGAGAGCTTCTGCTGGGGGAAATATACGGGCTGAGTGCGGGATTAAAATGGAGCTAGGTAGAAAATACACACCAAGCAAACCTGACTTCCAACACATGCTGGATTCACCAAACACCTCTTATTTGACGCTTGATTTTTTAAATCAATGTGATGTTTAGCATTCAGCAGGGGGAGATATCTTCTCAATCCTGGGGGAGTGGATGAGTTAGAGCTAAGACGGCAATACAAAACCTGTAGGAGACCAAGAATCCGGGGGATCCTGACCCCCTCCCTTCCCCAGAATCTTCACCAATCGAAACCACGGTCCACGTAAGGCCGCTGCGCTCGAACTGTTCGTACGGCATCAGGTTTAACACCCCCTTAATTCAGCGGTGGGCCTCCGAGCAGCCTTTGCCCTGGTGTGGGGGTTTCAACCCCCCTCCCCGCGAACTCGGGTCCTGTGCAGGGTAGCGAACCATGAGGACACTGGTCAAAGCCCATAAAAATTCATGAAGAAACTACATCAGTCGCTTTTTGGCTCAGATATTTTGGACATGACAGGTCAAGGAAGTTGCAAGTTAGAGTAATTATTGGACTCTAGCGTCTGACAGAGTTGAGTTAGAATCATTTTTAGGCACCATTCGCTTCCTCTCGTCACGGTGAATCGAATGATGTATGATATGACTATGCTAGGTTCAAACACAAAAATGACCTGACCTCAGGTCAGGTCAAGTTCACTCTCTGATCTAGCATAAAGAATATGCACATCAATCGACTCGCAGTAACAATCCAAACGTAATAGTATCAAAATAAAAGCTTTATCGCCATTTCCTACAAATTTATTGACCCAAGTCTAACAACCTGCTTAAGTAGCCAAGATGACCTCTCAGACGTCACAGGTCAAAAATTGAAACTTGAGCCTTGGAAAGGGGCCTAGGGTTCTAGGATGTGGAGAATATAAAGGTATTATCAGCTGTATCTACACAAACACAGCTCAATTTCTGTTTCCCCATGCATTTTCAGTGGAGAGGTCATGATCTGTATCTGATCCTAGATTATGGATATGAAAAATCCCGGAGTATATTGTGTAGTACTCGGTGTGCCCATTATGTGGCATAAGTATCAATTCGACAGATTCGCCTTTGTATTACTTATGCTACCTTAAACATTTTCGGAGGTGAGGTCACTTGCCTGCACTGGTGACCTGACCTGAGATGACCCAATCTTAAAATTTTGGTTAAATTGCGGAATTGATCAAGGATAAGGTGTGCCAAGTACGGCGGCGCTTCGGACTGCCGTTTTTTTGTACCGACGGAAAAAACGAGGAATGTTCAAAGACCCCTACCGGGGCGAGGATTAACCCTATTCGGGTTTTTTTCGGCAGCACAAAAAACGGAGGCGCGAAGCGCCGCCGTACTTGGCACAACTTGTCCTTGATCAATTCCGTAACTTTCGTTAACATTTTAAGGTTGGATCATCTCAGGTCAGGTCACCAGTGCAGGTCAAATGACCTCACCTCCAAAAATTGTTAAGGTGAAATAAGTAAGAAGTGAGTGAATCTGTCGGATTTAAGCTTATACCACATAATGGCCCCATTAAGTGCTACAAAATTTATTCTGGGACTTTTCATATCGACAGCCTAGGGTCTGGTACATATTATGACGTCTCCATTTAAAATACAAAATACATTTGAAAATACATACAAGTATTTGTGTAGATACAGCTGAGAATACCTTCGTATTCTCCAAATCGTAGTATGTATCCTGGTCCCTTTTCCGGTTTCATGTTGCAATGTTGGAACGGTGACCTCTGGAGAGATTATCTGGGGCTACTTAGCAGTTTTGAGACGTGGCTCAATAACTTGGCAGGAAATAATGGTGCAATCTTTATTTTGATACCGTTACGTTTGGAGTAATATTGCGAGTCGATTAATACGCATATTGACTATGCTTGGTCGGAAAGTAGCCTTGACTCTTTCCGACGATTTCCGACTTAGAATTTCCTCGATTCTCTTCTTAAAATATCGATTCTCTTCCTAATTCTCTTGGGTGAGCTCCGAGATAGCAATATGGAGAGAATCTGTTCATTTCTCGAATACCTCGTTAGTATATTGTTAGGGAAACAATCCGATCTGATAGATTGAATTTCAGATCCATCTTGAAGACCCGTGCTAATTACTAGTAACAAAGTTTCAAACTCATTAAAGTATCTGTTCACCGACTACGTGGCAGTAAATATGGGACGAGAAAACATGTATAGAATCGAATTTCACCATAATTCAAGCCAAAGTAGTCAAAATTCCATAAAGGTACTATCAACGAGAAGTGTAATTTAGTTCCAATTATATCCAAAAATTGGCTAGCCTAGGTTATTTCGGACGAGAACACACAATATGAGAAACTATCTTTTAGTTTTTAATTTAAAAAATATAAATCCAAGAACCAAAAATTGAGTAAATTGCATACGATTAAAACTTATCAGTGAAAAGGAACAATACATTTATTTTTCTCCGTCACACTTGATGAAAAACATATCCTCGCTGATTAAAGAGAACCAAAAGTAAAGTTAGGCACCACGTCTGACTTTCAGAAAATGACCTACACGTACTCTGCCACTGAAAAACAAACCAAAAAATGTTTTCCCCGTTCCTCAGGACAACAAAAGCGGAGTTCAAGAGGGGACAAAAGAAGATAAATGTGCTGGGCGCCTTCGGGAACAAAACACAAGTGAAGTAGACTAGTGAATTCCTGGATTTAGTCTCCTATATTTGCATCTATATTGACCAGAACAAAAGGGACTAAAGATTAAAGATTCCCTTTACACTTCGGGTGCTAGCAAAACACTTTCAGACTTTCACTTTTTCACGCTGAATATTGCTAAATACATTTTCTGGCAGCCTGATGGCGTCACAGCATGACAGCTCGTGACCAGGGGCTGTGTACCACCGGAAGTTGCGAAATGGTCAATACCAAAGAGCAGTACGACCCTCCTTCAGAGCCCTGATGTTACAAGGAGAACAAATTTAGGCGCAGGCCGACTATTGAGGAGCTCAGCCACTCAAAACTCATTGCAAAGTACATCACTGAAGCCCTTACACAGCTTCAAAACTCCGCTGAGATATCCACATGGAAGCCGATCAAGGGCGTTTTTAAAGAGCAATGTTTTGTCCTATACTCTGAAGTACTGGACCATCCCCAATCGGTTTGTTAAAAGTGGGAAAAATAATACATTTTCCCTTTCCGAAATAACGAATGTGACTTGGCAACCAAGTGAATCTGCTCATTTGCGCTCAGCTTGAAACTAACCCCAAGGACAGCTCTGGATGTACTCAGCTGCGATACCCCAACCAATTAACTGAGAGGCTTGACTGTAATAAACACTTTTCAGCTTTTCCTCTGAGCGCATCTTGCACAAAGGGAGCTTATTTCTATAGTTGAAAAGTTTCACAGTTGAAAAGTTTCCTGGTCACTGATGCTGAACTCGTCAGAGACAAGAAGATCAGGCGTCAACCACTTATCATCCCGCTTGTAAACAGAGTATGCCTTTTCCTTAATGATAAGACGTTTTGGAACGCTGTGAATATATATTCGAGAAGGAGCTTGACTCGGAGCACTCTCCATAAAGCCATCTTGAACAGTCTAGCTTGGCTCACTGGGTCAGGAACAGTACCTGGTCAAATGCTGGTAACAGTGAGGGATCGAGGCATTATCGGCAGAGTGGACTCGCCGTCGGCTCAGATCGCAATCTAGCCATCGCCTCAATCACGGCACTGCTGGGTCTGCCGTTCGTATCCGAGCGACATTATCCGGGTTTAGCTACTGAGGAGATATGTAAGCAGTGGTGGATTCACTGCGGTGTGAGTGGCCAGTGGTGGATTCACTGCAGCGTGAGTAAGCAGTGATGGCAGCATTGAAGTAGCCTTTTTCTGTTACTGACAATTCTCAGTCAAACTTGGAAAAATAGGTGAGTCATTTTAGGACAACTTCCACTTCGCATGTTAGCAGCCACCACTTAAAGATTCGTCCATGACCAGGCGATATGTAATGCATTATAAAGTCTTCAAACCTAAGACTTTTAAGTGAGTACGTGGAAACGGATTATGAATATTCAAACTTTATCAATAGTTTGAGCCTGAATATATTTTCTGTGTTTGATTTATACTTATTTTAGTGGGGCTCTTATCTTAAAACTTTTGTGAGGACTCTATATCCCTTCTGACTGACTAGCCTGACTAATCTGAACACCTGAAACATTTATAAGACTAGTATTACCATAACTCAGAGCACACCAGCGAAAAACTTGCTACTTTTCCATTTGTTCCATGCTCTCAAAGCTAGATGAATGGCAGCCAAAATTAGTTTGAGAATTTGTGTAAATTAGTATGAGTTATTACATTTCCAGAGTAGTTACAAACCTGACTCCACATTGCACTTGACTCGGGTTTTCCGAAAAAATTCCGAAAGGTAGCTGTTCAAAAATAACTGGTTTTGAAAAAAATAGTTATTAAATAATTTGATTAATTGGCCAGGAGAGTTATACTCACGGAAGAAAGACCACTTATGTATAATATCAAACGAAACAATATGTACAAGTAATTCACCTGACAATCAAAAGCTGGATGTGGTATAGGTCGGTCAGAATAGGTAATGTTAGAGGCGCAAATCTCATGCAAAGAAAGAAGTCTGTCGAAAAATTCAAACTTTCCAACCGATAATCGAGTCGGATTTGAAAATGTATCGGCTATCGACCAGCTCGGTTGCCAACGGCCACCTCCATTTAGCATGCTTCTCCTCCCATGTTGTCTTTCACTATCCGATGAAAGCAGACAGATCTGTTTGCTGACTGCGACTCCTGTGTTTGCTTACCCTCGGCGGGAGCAATGCTACATGGAAACAGAAGCAGTTTCCGGACAATGTGACATGGAGATGAGCAAGCACATACACACGTCTCTACTGGAACTATTTTATATCATAAAATCTCTCAGGAGGTTTAGTACTCAGCCGTAAGCGATAAGTATTCCAAACGTAACAACATTGTGTCGTGTTTAGTCTTACACTTAAAAAGCTGATCAGTACTCACGGGTGCCATCAAAACGCGTTGCGATTGTATCCAAGAATGTATTCTGTGGAGCCAGCAGTCCCTTCCGGTTCACCATGACTCGGAGTGAGTCTAGTCAACTGGGCGTCCTCAGGGAGCAGAGGGCCTCTGGCAGGGGTCACCAGAGGTCACCACAGCGGAGATCCATCGCCCCGCCCGGTCACGTGTAAGAAATACAGCATCTCCCCTGTAAAAAAGAGGCGAAGTTCTAAATTAGACAAAACCAATTCTTCAGCGACTACATTTTTTCCGTAGAAGCTTATATATATATATATATATATATATATATATATATATATATATATATATATATACATAATTATAAACATGATTTACATCAATGCAGTAAAATAAAGTCAAACTTAAAGATCGCCCGTGCGTCAGTAGGATCATGCTCAATCACATCAATAACAGGAACTGCCCTCATAGCGTTTATCTTATTCAGCTTCAGTTTACATGGCACCAGGTTAGAGAAGAGCAGAGCATTATGATACTGTAATACGTTGATGTGGGTATAATGATTCAGTATGGTCCGATTTATTGCTAATGTGCCGACCACCTGTTCCAAACATTCCAGCCCCATTAAAGTTGCAGCTTCATTGCTACACGTGAAATCAATATTGATACCAACATAGAGATCTACTATAACTAGAGCGGACATCCTATACAAAACCTCAATACCCCGACGTCAAAATTGAAAGTTTTGTTAGCACAAATCTTGGCCAGGTTAATTGGAGAATCACGTGCTAATTTTAACGAGAGCCTCTGGATTTAGCCCACCACTAAATAATTTTGGCAGAGAAAGCCATTATTCATTGCGAGGATTAGTGGTACATTAGATCGTTGTCATAGCAACCGTTTGTTGAATTAAGCTGTATTAAGGCGCTGGTCAAATTTCTCAGTTTGGCCTAAGCTGTGAAAGAAGTGACAATCATTCTACCAAGCATTCTATGAAAAACATTCTATGAAGCAAAAAGCAGGATCCTCGATTACGGAACTGGCTCGCGTAATGAGTGGAGACTGGGAGAAGAGGTTATTGATAAAGCAGCCGAATACTTCCATCTAGGCATCGCCATGTCCCCTCGAGCGGTAGCCAAAAAACGGATCGAAAATTCCATGAACCGAGCCAGAAGAGCAATGTATGCAAGATTTGACCATGGATTGGGTATTAGAAGAACGAACCCCCTCATTGTCTATACCACATGGAAAATATATGCGGAGCCAATACTGAGCTACAGCCTGGCAGTTAATCAGACGAGCATGACAGACATGTTGTTTCTAGAAGGCATGATATTACGGATATATCCGCTAATGCAAGGACTACCATCAATGACACAGAAGACTGTGGTGTACATCATGCTGGGGGCGCCATCATGCCGGGTATTCATTGTGAAAATCACATTGTAGTTTATCGGATTCCTTCTCCGTGCAGCAAAGGAACATGAACTCACATGCCTACTATGAGATACTACATGGAGCCGTTAATGATGATCGGAGAACCAGCCTTGTCCAACAGTAGAACAGAAAACTAGAAGGGCTGCAGCTTCCAAATATTACTGCTGAGCTAGGGGAACAGAACCTGAGCGTAATTATCGAACGCTGGAGCAAGATGGCCCAGCAGGCATTAGCGAGCTATGCACTGACTGAAACCCTGGAAGCCGGAAACAAGCTCATGGGTCTTCACTGGTTGCCCAGACTAGTAGCCGAAGAAAATGCACTCCCTGAATGCAGAATGCAGCTCCTGAACTCTTCTGGCCTACAAGTCGATACAGCAGCATTGGAAGACAAGCAACACTCACGAAGATAAATCTGCTGACTGGACAATCCTGGGTTGCGACTAGCATTATAAGGAGACACACTCAGGAGAACCAGGTGTGCCCCCTCTGTCAAAGCGGTGATGAAACATTGGAGCACCTAATATTTGAGTGTGCAACGTCGTCCGAGGAGCGAGCATTAGCAGAAATATCAGACGCACCTCCAAGGAAGAACCTCAGCCATGGAGTAAATATTACAAGCGAATACCTCTGAAAGTCTTGTAATCCACTATATATATATATATATATATATATATATATATATATATATATATATATACATATATACAGCTAGAGTCCGGAAAGCACTGGAAATCACCTGAATGTATGGATCCTCATGTCAACCCTGACTCCCTCCTTGATTAATGGGTGGCTTGTGGTGCATGGAGCATGAGGTGCATGGGAACAATGTAAAACCAAGGCAGCAGATAGCTGCGCATCTACTTGATGGAGCCGACTCGATAAATTCAAGTAATTCAGTATGAAAGCTTGCACGATAAATGAAATGGATGCCGAAGCCCGCCGCCGCTAGAAGTGTTTAATTTTGATACTTATCTAAGTTGGGCATCCGACCTGGCTAAAAAGTCACTGTGAATTTCAACGCTGTTGGAGCCTAGAAGACCCTATGTATTCCTATATGAGTAAGTCTGAGCGCCTAGTGTTCTTCAATAGATTATTGAAATTTTAATGTGTTAAGAATAGGATCATCGTCAAAAGCATCAAATTTATGATAAGCACACCAGTCCTTGATCTTTACCATTGGCTTATCCTATCTTATCTATTACAAGATGCAGCCTTGCCGGAAGACGACATGTAAAAAGTCATCGTGTTTTTCAGTGGCCTCATTATTCTATGTAGTGAAAATGAAATAAATACGGACATTTTAAATTTTCAGACCTGTTCCAGGAGCATCACCTATATGCTACAGAACCGCAACTTTTTAACGAACTTTAGAACTTATTTGGTAACCAGAAGTTTTCAGACGCTTGGCAGAGAGGTGTTTCAGTAAAACGTCACGAGCTTCCCCACAGAGGCCCAGATTTGTACTAACAAAACGTTCAATTTTGACGTTCGCACAGGTGTGCTGTCCGCTCTAGTTATAGTAGATCTCTATGGATACCAACCTCAATGAAAGTAAGCTTTCCGGTATACAAATGCATTATTTTGATAATGGAAGTTCCCCTCACATATCTTTGATCGGTGACGTGTACTTGAGCTGTTCTGGATTAATACCGATTTTCGTTCGAAAATTTGATACAGCCGTCGAAAGTTGATAGCAAGATCGTAGAAACATGATCGATACTAGTCTACCTCATCCTTTGTTTTTTGCTTCTGATTTCAGCATCCTTCGAGCCGACTGCGTGACTGCCGAGCTAAAGCATGAGTGTGGCTCCATCGGAGTTGTGAACGAAATGTTTCTGGTGAAATTACAGCTAAACATTCAGCTGTAATTAATGTAAGCTGTAATGTAAGTACTACTGATTAAAGGAACACAATATACCAGGCAACAGAGCTAACGCCCTTTGATTCTAAATACAGAACATTCTTTCGCGTCAATTTACATACTTCAGTATCTGTAACGTACCTAGGTTTGCGGACATTTCATCGTTATCGGATTCAAACACTTTGGATAAAATCCCATTGACGCATCGCTGTTAAAAATAACACTAGTGAAAATTTACCTGGGGAATTGATAGCTCCAACCCGACCGGAACTTGTATCTCATTTTCACAAGAGAACTACACCTACTAGAAAACACTTACTAACCACATCGACAAGTTTCCAAGGTAAGACAGGGTAAGCAGCAAGTGGAGACATTTTTCTACATCTGGCACATACATGCAGCATAAAACATGTCGATAGATCTAAGATGTTGAGCATAAAATTAGTCGAAATTCGCTCAAAAGTAGTTAGCTTTCAAATGGCCCTTGACCTTGAGCGCAGGACCACAGTCCTGTTTTGGGTTAATCGGTTGGGTGTAAGTACGTACATAGATAGGACACTATCTTTTTGAGTGCTTTGGCGCAGATTACTCATCACTTCTTTTGATTATATTTGTGTGCAGGGACGTTGCCAACAAGAGGTTAGGGAGACATGCATCTGACTCTCCTAAATTTGGAGTAAAGAAGCAGAAATTCTCACTTTTGGCTGGAGAAGTATTTCCCAAGATTAACTAAATTCAGCACAAAGGCAAGAATCGGTGTCAACTGTTCGTCTAGACTCCCTTCTAGACTCGAGTCTAGAATTCCTTCGTAGTGGGGCCTGTGGGTCCGCCTCCAACCCCACTACGAAATCTGTGGTGACGCCCTTGGTAGCATGACAGAGAGTGAATTTAAGTATCTTCGTTTGCTCACTAGATCTACAGGGTGTTTCATAAAGAATTATATTTTTGAATTGATCATAATGCGGTTATAAATAAGTTGTTATGGTATGATTTACATATCGTTCGAAAGATAATTTTGGGACATTTACGATTATTTGTACTTTGATAGCTGTTTTGACATTTTTCTTGTTCAAAATAGTCTTAAAAATGACTTGAAAAATGCTGTCTATTTTTCCTTCATCAAAAATGTTGGTAGAAATCACGCGCGTATCACGTAACAAGTATCACGCCAATGACACTGAAATCATTACATCGTCACTATGGTACATCACAGTCCACTTGCACATTACCTTTAGGAATTAATTCTGAAAAAACGCACCTCTCAAGCTTAGGAAAGCTCGGGTCCAAGCAAGCAATCCCCAATCGGTCCATGTCCCTTGTTCTGCGGTGAGCAGTGAGGTCTTGTGCGCTGTGTCCACGTGAGTATGCACATCAAAAGCAAAAGCTACAGTAATATTACAAGTTTAAAACTTTTGGCTCAAGCTCCATATGGCTCATTGGCTTACCTTCCATATGAATGATGCGGCGGACACAGCCCACAATACCCCACTGATCACCGCAGAACAAGGGACATGGACCAATTGGGGATTGCTTGCTTGGACCCGAGCTTTCCTAAGCTTAAGAGGTGCGTTTCTTATAATTAATTCCTAAAGGTAATGTGCGTGTGGATTGTGATGTACCATAGTGACGATGTAATGATTTCAGTGACATTGGCGTGATACTTGTCACGTGATACGCGCGTGATTTCTACCAACATTTTTGATGAAGGAAAAAAGACAGCATTTTTCAAGTCATTTTTAAGATTACTTTGAACAAGAAAAATTTCAAAACAGCTATCAAAGTACAAATAATTGTAAATGTCCCAAAATTATCTTTCGAACGATATGTAAATCATACCACAACAACTTATTTATAACAGCATTATGATCAATTCAAAAATATCATTCTTTATGAAACACCCTGTAGAACCCAAGTCGCCCCAGATGAATCCGAGATAAGTTTGGCACTGCTTTCGAAACTTCCTGTTGTGTGTGTCACCCATCCGTGACTGACCATACCCAGAGGCTTTCTCTCAAGAACATTTAGCGTTAATAGTTTGCTCCAAGCTAATATTTTTTGGCTGCAGAAGCTTCCCATCAGTTTGGTGTTCCTCGGGTGACCAGAGTCATCGAAGATGACTACGCTACCCAGGTACCTCCAAGTGGTGCCAGTGCGCTATGTTGTTGTTTTTATGATATTTTTAGGCATGGTGTTTAGCTCTATTTTACGCACCAGCATCAACATTACTCTGGTGGCGATGGTCAACCACACAGCTCTACCCCAGGACAACACAACGAAGGACAACCAGTGTGGAGGTAACTCTTCGTCATCGAAAGGTTCACCTCAGCAGGATGGTCCGTTCGTCTGGGATGAAGTGATAACGGGAGAGATCCTCGCTGCGTTCTTCTACGGGTACGTTTGTACTCAGCTGATCGGCGGGCGAGTAGCCGAGCTGGTCAGCGCCAAGCACATGTTCGGTGTGCCCATGCTGCTGGCGGCCATCTTGACCACGCTGGTGCCGGTCGCTGCCAACTACGACTGGAGGTTGTTGGTTGGGCTGCGGATTGTCATGGGGGGGGTGATGGGCGTTACGTTTCCCGCATCATGCGTGCTGCTAACGGCATGGGTACCAGTGGAGTGTTGTGGGAATGACCTAGGACCCTAAAAAGATGATACAGATGACAGTAAAAGCGCTAAAAGACTGGCAGCCTAAAACGCCAAAGTCCAGAAACTAAAACGTCTCAACCTAAAAAGCCCAAAAAGGCTACGTCAAGGTAAAGATAAGAAGAAAAAAGCGTGGGGTGAGGTAAATGCAACGTTTCGGTCTTGGACCGTCGTCAGGCGAGGGTGAAAGATGGAGGTGGCTAGAGGCCTGAGGTAACCTTTTTCCCATACAGTAGGAAAAAGGTTGCCTCAGGCCTCTAGCCACCTCCATCTTTCACCCTCGCCTGACGACGGTCCAAGACCGAAACGTTGCATTTACCTCACCCCACGCTTTTTTCTTCTTATCTTTACCTTGACGTAGCCTTTTGGGCTTTTAGGTTGAGACGTTTTAGTTTCTGGACTTTGGCGTTTTAGACTGCCAGTCTTTTAGCGCTTTTACTGTCATCTGTATCATCTTTTAGGGTCCTAGGTCATTCCCTCAACACTCTCTGGTTTATGGCACCCTATCTTCAGCAGGCCTTCCGAGAACTTATTGGGTACCAGTGGAGCAGATGAACCTGCGAGTGGTAATAGCTCAGGGTGGCTGCGATTTAGGCACGGTGATTTCACTGCCGATGTCTTCAGCAATCATCTCATCCCTGGGCTGGGAAGCCGTGTTCTACATCCAAGCTGGTTTGACAATCATCTGGTTCCTGTTATGGATGTTGTTTGTGAGCAAGTCTCCAGCCGACCACTGGTTCATCAGCGAGGAGGAGCGTCGGTTGATCGCCAAAGGCGTTGGTCCACAGGTGTCCGCCACACAGCCTCCGCTCCCCTGGCGGCAGATGCTGACCAGTCTTCCATTATGGGCCTACTTTTTCGCCAGTGTTGGATCTTCCTGGAAATACTACAGCCTGCTCTCCGACCTGCCTCAGTACTTCAGCACCATTCTAGGAGAGGACCTATCGTACAATGCACTCTTTAACTCTTTGCCTTTCCTAGGGTTGTGGTTGTTCATACTACTGTATGGCTGGCTTAGTGATAGAGTGGTGGAGCGAGGCCTGGTTCGACTTGTGAACGTTCGTCGCATCGCACAAGTGGTAGCAGTTCTAATATCTGGCCTTCTGCTGGCTTTCGTTGGTTTTCTCCGCTGCCACACCACTGCCATCAAGTCCCTGCTGGTACTGACCATCGTGCTGCAAGGAGCCGGCTACTCTTTATGTGTGGTGCCCATGAACATGCAGCCCAATTTCGCCGGCACCATCGCCGGTATCGGTAATACTCTAGCTTCAGTGCCTGGGTTCCTTGGACCAGTGGTGGTAGCTGCCCTTACAGAGGGTCACAATGCTGTGGACCGCTGGAGGGACTCCTTCTTCGTGGCCACGGCTGTGTGTGTGATGGGATCGCTGGTGATGTTGTTTGGCATAAGCGTGGAAGAGCAGCCCTGGAATCGGCAACAGACCGTAGCTGACCACGGGCAGGGTAAGGGATCGGTGGTTTCTCGAAGATCCATTTAAAATATACTTTACTCTTAAGCAAGCAATCAGAATGAAGAATTTTCTCACCGTAAATAACGCTTGAATCAGGATATTTTCCCCTCGGACTAGCGTAGAATATTTATGCCAGCATCATAGGTGGCAGAACAAGGGGCACCGTGCTCTTCCCCTAAAATGATAAGTTTTAACACCATCCCTATGGCATGGACTCGAAATAAATAGGTCGAAAAGTCAGTGGTGCCCTCCCCAATCCCCCCCACCCCTCGGCTGTAGATATGAACCCTTCATCGCCACTGCTCAGAATGAAACAGAACATGTATCCACAAATGCGAAAACCATTCAGAGCAGCATATACCGCTCGGAATTTATGGCTTAGTCATACAGCTCCAGGACACTGCAGAGGCCGATTACATACAACGGCTCAGGAGGCTGACGCTGGGCACCTCAGCACTGTCCGGTCTAATCCCCGGTATACGGGTCCAACAGATAGGTGCTGAGGTGTCCTACCCCATCCCCGGGACTGATGCAGGACACCTCAGCACTGTCTGGTCAAATCCCCGGTATACGGGTCCAACAGACAGGTGCTGAGGTGTCCTACCCCATCCCCGGGACTGATGCAGGACACCTCAGCACTGTCTGGTCAAATCCCCGGTATACGGGTCCAACAGACAGGTGCTGAGGTGTCCTACCTCATCCCCCGGAACCGACGCATGACACCTCAGCACCGATTAAATCAATCAAATCAATTTAGGTTTACCTTTTATTGCCGGATAAAATTGGTCGAGGTTTGTAACGCCTTTTAACTTTTCAGCATCACCATTGGTTTTCAAGATTTATAGGCAACTGCATATATATGCTATGCAGTGATCTATGCAAGGTCCTATGAGAGAGGCTCAGCAATGAATCCTCCCTCTCGTAGTCATGGGTGCCGAAGGAGTCCAGGTGTTTGCAGGTTGAGTCCTGTCTTTTTAGGAGACCGGGGCTGGTTGCATCACGGGTTGAATGCATCAGGGGCTGTAACTAAAAAATGTTCAGCAGTTAACAGCTTAAGCGGGCCCACTAGAACCGCGCACGCACGATGTCTTTCCGGTGAAGAAACCAGCGAAGGCGGTCGACCAATACCAGGTGAGGAGGCAAAACTCATTTTTTAGGGTGAAAGTCATTTTAGTCTGTTACATTAAGTTTTAAATGAAATACAAAATAACATGCACGCTGGTGATAAGCCTGGCAGGTTAAAGCGTATTTTTCCAGTCTTCAATTGAGGCAAAGACTTTTGGCAGGACATCTTGGCTTGTGCAATATTTGGCGCCATGATTGATTCAGGGCAGGGATGGGGCAAGACGAATTATTTTTCGCGGGGCAGGTTGAAACATTTCTGCAACCTACCCCGGCGCTTAGTTTTGTTTATGGGCGAATTGGATAGTCATAAGGATGTATTATTACCATCATTATTGGCATTGGGCGTCGAAAGTGGGTGAGGAGCGCGTCACCCAAGTTCGCGAATGAGGGAACGGGCGTCCCCCCATTTAAACTTGAAATAGGTTACTTTTTTGCACTTATTCACCATATTAAAATCGCCTCCTACCCCCTCTCCTACCCCCGCCCCCCGTCATCACCAGATTAGGGTTTGCCGCCTCCTACAAAAATTTCGTGGTAACGCCCCTGATTATTGGCACGGAAAATAAGGACGAAAAATTAAAACTGTGGCTGAGAATACCTGAATGTTCTGTATTAACACCCAGACTGGAACGGGTCTGTCACGAACACGCACTGGAGGGGACCAGTGGCCCCCTACGATCTCAAAAAGAAAAGCCTTGACCCATGACATTTGACATTGTCATGTGACCACGCCATGTGCCATGTGGCACACGAGGCCTGCAGTGGAACAAGCAGATTCTATATCTGTCACCACTGTGACTCTGACCCTGAGTAGGTAAGCCCAGAAAGGTATCCGATGAGCTGAATGGGAAACATGCCTACCAATAAAGCGAATCTGGCGTTGCATTGTGTTTCTGTATACTAATTCCTCACGATGCAAGCTGCCCCGGGGACTGATGCAACTTACCCCGGCATCGGGGCAGTTTGCATCAAGTTCAAAGCTTATTTCAGAAGTTTATTGTGATAAAATTTGTTTGTTTTTGGGAAACGTTTGGTGGGGAAAAAGAACTATGTTTTGAATGGTGGTATCCGATTTTCGATACATCTTGTGGATTATTAGCTACGGAGGGAAAAGTGAAAAATGATTCAACCAGCCCCGGTCTCCCCTATTGCTATTTCTTAAAAGAAATACAAAATTGTATTGCAAAAAGGCAATAAGACAGCAGAAATTGCTCGCACTTCACATACTGTGCAGAACATTTCAATAGCATCGGAACGGTTCCACACCTGATGATGAAGCTATGTTAGGTCATTTCATTGCCGTCTATGTTGGCCACCTGCCTGAAGAGGTCTATGTACAGGTAGAAGATGTGGCCGTCGTGTGTCCGTTGCACAGCACGTGGTGCTCTGAGACCCAGGTGACGCTGCGGTCGTCATAGTGGAACCAGCCCTGCCAGCACAGGCTGTAGACGTCTGCCACGTAGTGTCCGGCTTGTGTGGCGCCGCCGTGGTGGCTGACTAGGTCCACCAGCCGAGAGCTATTAGGCCCACCAGCCGGGAGCTATGGGTGTCGGCACGGGGTACTGTTTGACCCTCAACCACTGAGTCGTCGTCCTCTGCGCTTAATGTAAATACATACATAATACATATTCAATGTAATGTAATTTATGTATGTTAGGCCATGTCGTGATCACCACTTTTTCATAGAATCTTTGATTACCGGGGGTTTTATAATGTATTGATGGCCGCTGATCACGATTTTCTGGTCGGAAATGTCGAATTCGAAAAAGATTTGCCCGCGCAAGCCGTTTGAAATTCTTTCGGTTTGCCAAAATTTCGATGTTTTCATATATCACGGACAATGAAATGCAGCCAGTGTAATGAAATTGCTCCACAACTTTAAAACCATTGAACCTGAACAATTTGAAACTAATTTTGGCTCTTTGAAAAATGTATTAACCCTAAAAAAGTATTTTGAAAATACGGGGATGTTTGAGCTTAAAAAGACCATAATAGATGGCGCCAATGACGCAGCCGTCAAACACTGTCTCGTTATGTCGCTTGTGTCAAGAAACTATTAGCCAAAGGAGCTGGATATAGGACTTGAACCTTTTATGAATTCGATGAATGAACATTAACATTAACAAGATGATTCCGATTTCTATCGCTTGCAGTTTTAAACCGTCTTCGTAATTAATGTTTTAAAGCAAGTGCAATTCAGATCAGCCAGCCATATATAGATTATCTAAGCATGTAGTCACTGCGGATCAATTTCAAGTATTAAAATGCATGCAAGAGCCAGTCGATTATGTTTAGATTAGTCCTGCTATCAGGGGCGTAGGAACGGTTTGAAAAGTGGGGGGGCCAGCCTTAGAGGGGGCCCACCTCAAGGGGGGCCCCAGTCCACGGGGGCCCATAATTTTAAAAATTTTAGATAGCTCGTTTAGTGTAATAAGGCACGCATGCACACAAGGATGTCAATATATGGAAAATTGAGACATTAAATTTTTCCCTATGATTTCGAGTTGTACCTATTATGATGTAATAAATCATAGTAAAACGCCAAAAAACATTTTTTGGTTTTTTACCTAGACGATTTTCAAATACGAAATACATTTTTAAGCTTTTTTGGAGGATTTCAATCTTTTTTTTACCACGAGCGCCTTTTTTATATTTACAGATGTTTAGGCCCTTTTCATTACATTTACAAAATTAAGAACTGTTTAGAAAACTACAGACAATGCTTTGATACCAAAGAGCCTCACTTCGCTATGCCTAATCAACTTGTATTTGCTTATTTAATGACGAAAATGGGAACATTTATGTAGGTTATTACGGATCTATTCTTTCCATCATTAGATATTGATTTAGGTAAAGGCTGATCACAATAAATACGCCTAGCTATATTTCGATGCCTAAAATGCAGAGTTCCAGCATGACTGCAGTGCAATGTAGGTACTTGATGGCCAGCTTTGTGATGCCGAGGAGGTGTGGGCATGGTGTTATAGTGGTTAGCAACCTTGCTTTCCACGCGACCAACTCGGGTTTAAGGCACGGCAGATTCCTTGTGCAAGGAGCAATTTGACTCCCAAGAAACCCTCCAACAGGGAAAGAGTTGGCGACGCCATATAACCCTGGCATCGAAAGACGTCGCGCCTTTCGATGGCTCAGGGACGACTGTTGCTCGGTATTTAGTGCAGGGTCCGTGTCCGATTCATATTTTGTGTTGGGATTGATATGGAATGGAGTTTGATTGGGCCCAGTTCTCGGGACTCATTTTGAAACACTCGGGTAGTAGGTGCTTTGGCTTTTTTTACGAAGCGCTCCTCCTTCAGGGGCTTGCAGGCACCGTACTACCGAACTTGAACGTTCCCAGACAAGCTATCGGAGCCGTTTGGGTTTCTTGTTCTATATTACAGTTGCTGATATTTGTATATTCGTTACGGGGGCCACCTTAAAGGGGGGTAGTATCCCCCTGACCCCCGGTTCCTATGCCTATGCCGCCCAGGGGCCGCCAAATTATCTCGGAGGGCCCCAAAGTCCAGACCATGGCTCAGGAACCCAGATCAGTCAGCTCAAGGGCCCAGACCAGTGCATTAGCCTCGGGACCAGATTATCAAGGGACCCTACATAAGCACAGCACCCCTAGAAGCTCATCACAGGGGAGCTCCAGATTCACACAGGGTGCCAGATTAGCTTAGGGGCCCGGTTCAGCTCGGAGGTCACCAGGTCGACTTATGTAGGGTCTCAAAAGAGCTCAAGGGACTTGTTCAAGCTCACGGATCCCAGCTTAGCTCAATGATGCTAGAACAGTTCAGAGGCCCCAGACCAGTTCAGGGCTCTTGTTCAGTACAGGCCTGCTCAGCTCAGGGGCCCAGATCGGCTGATATAGGGTCCCCTCTCATACCAGCTCAGGGGCTCCATTCAAGCTCACGGCCCCAGCTTAGCCCAGGGACCCTAGAAGAGTTCAGGGCCCCCATACCAGATCAGAGGCCCCAGTTAAGCACAGCGGTACCCAGATTAGCTCAGGGCCCCAGCTAGGCTTAGGGGTCCCAGGGTGGCTGATATAGAGTCTCAGAACACAGTGGCGTAGCTAGGATTCGGCCAAGGAGGGGTCCGACTACCATCGAGGGGCCCCGGGCCGGGGTCCCCTTAGTAACCGGGCCCATCTCCTATATCTTTTGTATAGTATTTTAACATTATAACATTCACACGAAGGAAATTTTGTTATGGCTTTTTAAGCATTCATTCTTATTTTGTTTATAGCTTGGTTTTTTTCGATCCGACTAAGTGTTGCTAAGGTCACCAAATATTAAGGATGGCCCATAAATTATATGGTAGCGTGGCTATAATAACAGCTTTGAGCCATATTTCGGGAAGTTCAATGTTGATGCGCGCATGATGTTAAACCTGAGTCTACCTCAATTCACTCGAGTAATCAGACATGAAGTTATTGGAGGTCAGTCGTTTTGAGTACGAAGAAATGATCTACGGGAAATGATTAGCAATTATTTCCCGGTGTCGAATCCATGAACTCTTTAATCAGGAAATTTCCAAAGAAACGAAAAAAACGAATAAAGATACAAGGAATATGGGAGTGTGTCCTGAACGTTACATAACCTCTATTCCGTCGACAGATCCTGTTGAGATCCAGTTACTTTCTTACCCTTGCTATCTTGTAAACGAGCAAATTACCAAGACAAAGGGCGCCCAAGATATCTATCGCTTTGGCTCACTCTGTTATTGTTATTTTCAACCTTTCATACCTATTTTTCTTTTTGGGATTATGCTCATCAATTTCTGTCATTACCCTTGTTTGTCTGGTTTCCTACGAAAATATTGGAAATTTGTTTATTTCAGAATGTTTAGGAATGTATTTATTGGTGTTAAGCTACTAGATTAAAAATTGACTAAAGTGCCAAATTCCCTGTTCGATTTGCTCTTATGGTAAAATTAGATTAATTTTTGCCTTTCCTTCGATGATGGTGCCTGATCGACATGTTTCAATTTGTCCTTTTTTAGTACGCAATAGGGGTAGGTACATTTTTTCCGAGGTATATGATTTTGAAAATTCTTATTTGAGCTCTGGAGCCACATAAGACCAACACTTGGCGGCAATCACAAAGCTAATCTTCGGCCGCTCTCCCGATTAGATCTCAAGGGGTCTCTGAGACTGATTCACGGCGTCTCTTGATCAAAACTGGGGGCCCCTGAGAATCTCTCGGGGCTCCTGAGACTAGTTATCGGCAGCACCTCTGAGACTAATTATTGGGCCCCCAGATTTGCTCTGGAGGGGGTGACACTGACTATCGTGGCCATCCAGATTAGCTATTGGGGTCCCCTGAGGCTGTCTTTGGGGTGGGGGGAGGGGGCTGGGAATGACTTCCGACAGCCCTCTGAGACTTACTCTAGGGCGCCCCTGAGACAAACCCCGGGGGGGGGAGGGGTGGAATCACCTCTGAGACTGAGTCTTTGGCGTTCCTGAGACTGACCCTCGGAGGCTCCAGATTAGCTCTCGCGGGCCTAAGGCTAACTCCGGGTCCGTGAGACCAAAAATCGGGAGCACCTCTGGAAATTACTCTCAGAACCCCGAGATTAACTCTCGGATGTCTCTGATACTGACAACCGGGAGCCCTCTGAGACTAACTTTTGGGTGCTCCCTGAGATTGACTTTTGGGGCCGCTTATACCAAAACTCGGGGGGGGGAGGGGCACAGCCTGAGGCTAAATCTCGAGGGCTCCCAAAATTACCCCTCTGGGGCCCCCTGAAACCAGCACTCTGTGGATAAAATTATACTAACTCTCGGACCCCCGGATGAACTCTCGGGGCCACCTGAAACTAAATATTGACTCCTGAGAGAGAAACCCGTGAGACTATGAGGGCCCCCTGAGACCGACTCTTGGGGTGCTCTGAGACAGACTCTCAGGGGGACCCCGAGACCGAATCTCGGGGTCCCCTAAGACAGACTCTTGGGGTCCCCTTGACCGACTCTTGGGGTTCTCTGAGACTGACTCTCAGGGGCCCCCTGAAATAGACTGTTGCAGGGCTCTGAGAACCACTCTCTGGGGGGGCCCTGAGACTAGCTCGTCCCCCTCCCCTGAGACAGACTCCCGGGGCCCCTGATACCGACTTTTGGGGCCCCTGATACAAACCCTCAGGGGCCCCCGAAATCTACTTTCGGGGGCCTTGAGACCGACTCTCAGGGCGGGGGCCATGAGGCCAACTCGGGACGCCCTGAGAACGAATCTTCAGGGGCCCCTGAGACTGACTCTGGGGGCCCCGTGATCAGAGAATCCTTTGCAGTGGTTCAGATTGACACAAGGGGTGGGGCTCTGCGGACGCCTAGGGCCCCCTTGGCTACACCACTGCATCCACACTTTCGGGGGCCCTCCCGAAATCACCATTTGGAGGCCCCTTAAATAATTTTCCCCTAGACCAATACTCCGGAGCCCCTTGATACTGATGCCCCTTCTCAGGAGTAACTCGACACTGATGTTCCGGGGCCCTCAATATCAATATTTCGAGCCCCCCCGAGACTAATGCTTGGTACTCTGCAGCCCCTCGATGCCGGTGCTCAAGGGTCCTGAACCCAGGCCTGGGGGCCCTTGGGACCAAACTCTGGGTCTCATGAGGCCAATCATCGTGCCTCACTCATGAGTCCCTCGATATCAACAGTCGGGGACACCCCGAGGGGGGTCCTGAACCCCTGAGACCAAGCTCGGGGGCCCCTGAGACCAAGCTCGAGGGGACACTGAGACCAAGCTCGGATGCTCCCTGAGACCAAGCTCGAGGGCCCCTGACACCAAGCTCGGGGGTTCCTTGAGACCAAGCTCGAGACCCCGTGAGACCAAGATCGAAAGGCCCATGAGACCAAACATCGAAAGGCCCATGAGACCAAGCTTGCCCCCTGAGACCAAGCTCGGTTGTCCCCTGAGGCCAAGCTCGGGGGCCCCTGAGACTAAGCTCACGGGCCCCCGAGATCAATTTTCGGTATTCCAGAGCCCTCGATACCAATGATCGGGGCCCCCCCTGAGAACAAGCTCGGAAGGCCCGTGAGACCAAGCTCGGGGCCCCTGAGTCCAAGTTCAGGGGTCCCCTGAGACCACGCTCGGGGGGCCCTGAGACCAAGCTCTGGGGCACCCTGAGACCAAAATCGAAAGGCCCGTGAGACCAAGATCGACGGGTCCGTGAGTCCGAGCTCAGGGGGCCTCCGAGATCAATGTTCGGTACTCTGGAGCCCTCGATACCGATGATCAGGGGCCCCTGAGACCAAGCTCGGGGGTCCCCTGAGACCAAGCTCGGGAGTTCCCTGAGACTAAGCTCGGAGGGCCCCTGACACTAAGCTCGGGGAGAGGGAAGCATGAGACCAAGCTTGGGGACATCCCTGAGACCAAGCTCAGGGTCCCCTGAGACCAAGCTGGGGGTTATCTGAGACCAAGCTCGGAGGGCTCCCTGACACCAAGCTCGGGGGGCCCCTGAGACCAAGCTCGGGGGCCCTGAGACCAAACTCGAAGGGTCCCCTGAGACCATGCTCGGGAGCTCCCTGAGACCAAGCTCGGAGGGCCCCTAAGACCAAGCTCGGGGACCCCTGAGACCAAAATCGAAAGGCCCGTGAGACCAATATCGAAAGGCCCGTGAGACCGAGCTCGGGGAGGAGGGGCCCTGAGACCAAGCTCGGGGGCCCTGAGGCCAAGCTCGGGACCCCCTGAGACTGAGCACAGGGGTCCCCAAGATCAATATTCGGTACTCTGGAGCCCTCGATACCGATTATCGGAGACCTCCTGAGACCAAGCTCGGGAGGCTCCCCCCACCGAGACCAAGCTCAGGGGCCCCCAAGATCAATTTTTGTGTTTTTAGTGCATAAGGTCAGCCCATGGGGGTCCGCGGACCCCAGGGACCCCCTCCCCTGGCTACACCACTGTCAGAACATCTCAAGGGACCCATTCAAGCTCACGGCCGCCAGGTCAGTGGCTGTAAAGCCTTATAGGGGTCCCAGACCATCTCAAGAGCCCTCACTTCAACACAGAGGCCCATATTAGCTCTGATAACCAGATAAGCTTAAGGGCCTGGATCATCCAGGGGCCCCTTGCCGGCATATTTGGGGTTTCAGAACAGTCCAGGGTTTCAATTAAAGCTTATAACCCAATTTCAAAGCAGGGGCCCTAGTCCTGTGCAGGGGCCTCAGATAAGTTTAGGATCTTCTGTGCATCACAGGGGATCCAGATTAGCTCAAGGGACAATATTAACTTTACGGTCCCAGCTCAGCTCAGGGGCCCCCCAGGTCGGTGGATATAGGTTCTGGCCAACTCAAGGGGCCCTGTTCAAGGTTACAGCTCCTAGCTCAGTTTAGGCATCCTAGAACAGTTCATGCTGCCCAAACCATCTCAGGGGCGCTCAGTTCAGCTCAAAGAGCCCAGATTAGCTCGTATGGCATCAGAGGCCAGTTCAGGGGCCCCGAGAAGCTCAGGGGACCTTAAAATCAACTCATAGGACCTCAACTTAGTTTAGGGGCACAGGTAAGTTTAACGGGGTTCCGGGGCAAGCTATCGGGCCAGTTTGAGTTTCTTGCTTGATATTACAGTTTTTGATATTCTTACCTCCGTTGCGATCTCCGTTGCGGGGGGCCCATCACAGAAAAGTGGGGGGGGCCAGTGGCCCCCTGGCCCCCCGGTTCCTACGCCTATGCCTGCTATCACTAATATTGAAGATGCCGTATTTCGGAAAAATGAAGCTACACCACACCGAGCTTGCCGTCAAGCTATGAAGCTGGCTAATCAGCGCTCTGCATAATCTAGCCCGCCGCATAATCAGCTCTCGACTGGGGTTGACGTTGTCGGTCGCATCATGATGCTGCGGCTTGAAGAGATGGAGGCTAGGGAAGTGGACAAATTTCACGTTTCAATAACTTCAATATTCGAACAGACCACTGATGAAGTTACTGAGACTAACAAAAAGGCATCTGTGCCATTAACACGCTCATTGACGGCGGCGGGTACCCGTCCCCCTCGGGTTTTTCGGAGATAGCATAAAAACGGCGGCGCGTAGCGCCGCCGTACTTGGTGTGCCTTTTGCTTCATCATTTTTACAACTTTTACACCCAGGTGACTTTTTTACAACATACATAAATGAATGTAATATAATACATGAAAAATAAATACATACATTTGTTCATTTAATAAAAAGGTGGCGCTGGAGCGTGGATTGGGATATGTGTGTCATTTTCGGCGCCTAGGTCAGGGGCATAGTGCCGGTGCCAGTCGGAGGCCTCGGGGGGGTAAGCGGGGTGAATGTCTGGTCATCTGGAGCGTATGTACCACCTGGTTTTCTTGAAGAATCACCTAAGTTAGTATCCGTTATTTTATGTGGTGGCCGTGAGGGGAGGTCGTGATATATTTATGGCATATTCTCGAGGCCTGAAACTTTTGGTTGGTTTTATTTTCCAAGGTAAACGTTTGTGGGGATTTCTGTGGCAATTGGTAGAGCATGAAGTTCGGACTTATGTAAATAAATATGCGTATTGTATTTTTTTCTTAGCTGTGCCCTCGTAGGAGCCGATTCCTGCCGGCCATTGCATTCCAGTCTTCTATATTAGCAGTGCAGCCTTGAAATGACTATGTCATCTAGCTATCTTGACTATTACTTATGGTGAGCCATTTCAAGAGCAAAGTCATTACGAAGGTTTTGCCCGATCCCGGCATTAGCATACTAATTGATGCAGAATCCCAGGATTATTTGGGGATAAAGAAAATGACGGAGCAATCTTCAGCCTTGACGAAATCAACAGATTAAATTTTCCATTAAAATGATGAACAGAAGAGTGTTGAAATCCTACTGCATCCCATTTTTTTATGTATGTACCTCATGCAAACTCAAGATGGTCAATAATTGGCTCTAAAATTAGAATTTTAGTTATTGTTCTCTTTCAGATGATACTCAAACGAAATATGCAGAACAAAAATGTATAGATGAGCATCACAAAATCATGCGAGGCAGTCCTGAAATTTCCCAGGAATAGATTTCCAGAACCCTACCAAAATGTATCCGGCATCCAGGACCTGATGGTCTCAATTCAAATTAGTTGTAAGTAAACCATTCATTTATCACTGCTGAACTTATTGTAAAATTTCGTCGTCTTTATGCTAGAGAATGATGATAAATCACCGAACAAAGCTTAATCCAACCTTCAATTGCCAACCAGAAACAGAAGCACCCGCTCGGTTATCTCCAATAAAGCCTATACAATAGTTTACCATTGTTGAAGTTACTGCGAATATGCTCTCATCGTGCTTATGATATAGAATCCGATGAGCCATCCAACGAAATTTAAGCCATTGCATTAATTAAACACGAGGGAACCAAAATGTTATTTTTCAAAGCCCTACATGAATTAAACACGAGGGAACAAAAATTTTATTTTTTTCAAAGCCCTACATGAAAATAACATTGCAGAAATACTTATCATCATTATTTTTCAAGCCGGCCCGTTCAGAAAAATATGTGATTGAATCATGTCTAACATAGTTGTATTGCTAATTTCCTAATATGCATGTGATGGCTGGGTATCCAACCTGAACGCAGCTATTGAGCATCCGCCATCGCAATAGTCTCCAGCTGCGATTACAGGAGTGGCAGTATTGGCCCGCCCTGCCACCTGGTCAACATCCACGGTACCAGGGTTGACTTCTCTGAGGACAAGCTGGAAGGTACGAATTGCTGCTACTTTCTGCTAATGCTGTGGCTGCTATTTCGAAGCTGTTTACAGTACGAATAGCTGCTATTTTCTTCTGAACTTAACTTCCATCTTTTTAGAAGACCAAAACAAGTGTCGTCTTTAAATCCCACGCATCAAGATGCTCGAAGTGCGCTCACTTTGACTGCAAAGGACGGAAAATGCGCCTCAAACACCAATACAACTGGAACTTAAAGTTGATTTTGTGGTCTAAAAGCATGGAAGTTAGGTCAAAAAGAAAACAACAGCTATTTTTTCTATGAGAAAATCATTCGGCTTGCTCCCAAAAGTAGCCCCCAACAGCTTGCATGTTGGCCGACCTCTGCCGAGCGTGGAAATTGGGATATGTCATTGCGTGTCAACAGGACCTCTGTCTCAGAATTCAGCAATCTTGTCAAGCTTGCTGTATCACACGGAATAAACGCAGATCTAAAACAAAATTCGTAATTCAAGTCACCAGCCATAGTATAGAAAATCAATAGAGCTCATTTTTCAGATGATTATTATGAATCACCACTTCGTAGAACTGCGACATGTCCGCATGTATACATACATTATAGCCTGGGACAGAATCCAGTCGTCTCTTCATTGAACGGTCAGCTGCAGGGTCAGGTCAGACGGTTGCCATGGTGACACGAGTGTTTCTGAAGAGCGCTGATTGCCTGACCGTTAAGGTTCTTTGAGTCACTGACAGGCCTGATCCAATACTGACTTTTCGGCGACGGCGGGAGACTCTTTAGAATTGCAACGACGCTCATTTTCTGATGTATTTGTGTGTCCTTATATCACAACTGTATCAACGTTCGCCTTGTTTTGCTGAGAATTTATAATTCCGTGACTGCCCAATGTAGTATATAGCTTTTTTAGAAAGCTGCATTTGTGATTTAGGAAGCGTTAAACATTGGCTTATGCAGGAATTGCTTGTTCGGTCGGTGCGACCGGGTTGTTTGAGACGAGTCCCTTGAGGACTTGAGTGAGACATGGGTTTCAAAAGCTGAAACTGCAATATCCTGGACAAAGTTCATATAAAAGAACACCATGGCGGCATCAAAAGGCCGATAATCTCCTGTTTTCGTTAGGTTTCTCGTCGCTTTAAACGCAACATATCTACATCTCTTCGCTGAATGGGTTTATTTTTACCTTTCTAATATATTTCACGTGGTTGAAGCACGTCAATGAGCAGCTTAGTAAAAGTGGCAGCTTGCGTTTATATGCTCACTTAAATGCATGATATTGTGAGATAGAGATGAGCAGAATCTACCCTTGCACTAATTCTGATTGTTGCCACATTTGCAAGTGAGGGGGTTGGTGGGGCCCGACTCCTACCAGCCCCTCCGTGCAATTAGCCCCTAATCGATGTAGAGCCTAGCGCTTAAACTGGCATGCGTTCCACCACGAGAGTTTGCGATAGATGTCATTTTGATGACCTTGGGTCGCCACGAAACTTTCTAGGTCAGGTAGGAAATTTTTGTTTCCTCCCATGGCCAGTTCGCCATTCTGGCTGCTATCGACCGGAATAATTTGTAAATAGTCGCAACTATTGTAATAAGATAGCCATCAGTGCGATCAAGAACATTTGCGCTTCGATTTGTATACCAAACAGATGTGCGACCCTCGTAGTTTTACCACCCAACATTTTAGCAGAGCTGCTTCAATTTTTTTGCGAGAAATTATTGAGAACTCTCTCGTATGACCAGAGGATGAAAATAGAAAGGTGACCAATAAGCCCCCACCCTCATCAGGGTTCCCCATGGTGTGAAAAATAACAGTGCCTCCGTAGTTGACACACTTTATATCATAAAAAATTATTTTACATGGTGAGACTGACATAGCCAAAGGCTTAAGCAGTAATGGTAAGGAAAATAGCATGGTCATTTCATACATAATTCAATTCGCCGTAAAAGAGGAACCAAATTCATACAGATAGACTTAAACACGCGCATTGACGGGGGCGGGTACCCGCCCCCCACTCAGGTTTTTGGAGATAGCAGAAAAACGGCGGCGTGTAGCTCCGCCGTACTTGGCATACCTTTACCTCATCATTTTTACAACTTCTGTGAAAATTTTAAGCTTAGGTCATCTCAGGTCAGGTCACCAGTACAGGTCAAGTGACCCGACCTCAAAAAAAGTTTAAGATAGCATAAGTCGGAGCAGGGTGAACTTATCCGATTGAAACTCATATCACATAATGGCCCCACCGATTTCTTTAAAATATGTTCCGGTATTTTTGATATCGATGACCTAAGGTCAGGTACGAGGCATGACCTCTCCATTGGAAATACATGGGAAAATGGTTTTTACGGAATAACTCAGTAACTGATGGTAATAGAGCATTTATTTTAGCCGCATTAGACTCGCCTGGGTTTTGCGGTTCTAATGATATGCATTTTATATAATTTGACCCTGACCTGACCTCAGGTCACGTCAAATCCTTGATTTGACCTAACAAGGTCAAATTATATATCATTCGATTCGGCTTTCTGAGAGGATTCATATAGTTCAGGTCGCTTTGCTCTATCTTTACTTGTTCAGATGTAATGGCCGAAAAAACTGAATTTACGTGTTATCCCTATGACGGCATGTTTTGACCTCTCGTGACCTTAAATGTGACCTGACAAAAAATGGCTTAAATGTTTTCGATGGAGAAGTAGACGGGCAGCCCAACGCCGTTTACTGTTTTTCGCTACCTACCGTGGTTCTCGAGATCTTAGGGGGCGGGTACCCGCCCCCCGTCAATGCGAAGGTGGCTCAGACCCCCGTCAATGCGCGTGTTAACCTAACCTAGTCAGAGGGTGGAGTAAAAAGACAATTGATCTAGCTTGCCATCTTCTTTAACCTTTCATGACCTGAATATTGACCTTAGGAGCCGAAATTGAGGGGTTTAGAGCCGCCCTTCACAGGAGCAAAGGTTGATTCGATGCCTATTCCCGCGAGGATCAGATGTAAGTTTGTGGGAGAAACATATTTGCGATATCTCTTAATACGTGTGGAGCGTGCATATGGTTGATAGGAAACACATCTCTATACATACGTTTTGTCACTGATACCGTAATGGGGTTTTATTTTATGTCATCCGGCTGAAAATTAAAAAAACAGAACCCTACGACAAATTGCACTTTTTGGACACGAAAATGTTTAAGACTCAATATGCGCCAAATATTTCTGAGGACGTAATATAAATAAGACATGGATGTTACAGAAACCATAGGGAAATCTTGCCTATCAGGAGCTTTGCAACAACATGGGACTCTATATTAACAAAGATGAAGAAGAAAATGAAAAATTAGCTTTTAGGATCACCAAATGTATGGCGTAGCTACCAGCAATGATGAAATATGAAGTACGACTTTCGTCTTATAGCCTCTGAAGTACGCATCAATCATATTTGACTAATTACTGAAATTTTCGTTTCCCTATCTACACGACTAGGGGAAATTCTGAAAAGGATGAAGGGGGAGCAAGATAAAACAAAATCCCCCCTGTGTAGGATATTAATTAAGACCAGAGGGACTCATCTCGAGGCCCTTTACTGTAGAGTATACCACCAGGCATCACTCATTTAGTGTGTCATCTCCTCCCTCAATTTTCAGCCGTCTCCAAGGCAGCTCCTGCCCCACGAATAGTTTGCGTTTAATTCCTCCCCTGTTGTGCTGGGTGGTTAGTTACTAATTTGTCACTGTATAGCCGGCTTTGCCACTCTCCGGCTGCATCTCACATCTGCTCCTGAGGGATGAAAGCGGACCCAGAAGTGGATGGACAGAGCAGGGAGGCAGAGTCGGACGAAGCGGGTGGGAGGCAGGGACGGAGCTCTGTCTGCGCGCTGTGCCCCAATCAATGGCCGATGGCTCCGCCTGCTTGGGGATTCTGTGCACGAGAAACGAGCGAGTGGTAGATGTAGGTTTGCAAGGTCCCATGTGACTCGAGAAATCTGCTATGTTTAGGCTCTGCGTGCCGATGGCACCACTGATCCCACAAAATGGTTTACTATTTCAGATACTGATTATTTGTTATCGTTTTGTGATTTTAATCCATCACTGAAAGTGATCCACATTCGTCACGTCCAATTCGCCGAGTAAAGGAGAGGAGGCAAAAATAGCATCGCTTATATGTGAGCGTGCGATGGTGACAAGATCTCGCAAATCGATGAATCAAAATATCGGAGATCCAAAACCCGGTGTTTCTCTGCTATATATGTAACTCGGCAATGATTTGATGAGCGCCACATGTTATCCTTCAGTTGCAAAATATCTGAACACCTCATAACAGTCAATCGTGCCAAATTAGGCTAAACGTAGAAATTACGTACTCACTTGATAGGTGATAATTAGTTTGCGTTTCAGTGCGACTGACATCAAGATGATTGGTAAAATAAAAAAACACATGGTTTCCCCTTCTGCTGATTTTCATGCACCACAGCGATGCAAATGTCATGACCGGGTGACCCATATAGCTTCTCTATCTTGCGTCAAGACATGAAAGGTTAACGAGTCTTCCGGAGGTGTCTTCCTGGTATGTGCAGCCTTCTATTAGGGCCGTAACTTACAGCGTTATCAAATCAAGTCACACGCCAGGCGAGCAGTGCGCAATAAATTTTCTCCCAGCACCGGTCGGGTCTCATTAGACATGTCAATATTTGATATATGATGCAGGGTTATAGATTTGTAGGTTTCAAAAGGGAGCTTTATACGTGTTTCTCTATAGCTTATCCCAAAGAAGAATACGCTACTGCCATAGCCAAAGTTGTTTCGAAACATTTTAATGACCTCAAAACCTGGAATTATCATGCTTGGATCATGATGATAATTGGGGTTTTAGGGCACGTCAGCTTTGAGGCTATATGTGCCACCATACTTGGATCAAAATCATATCAGGAAAACAGTATAAATAAGTCAGCATGCCAGTTAGTGTTTTCAGACCAGTGTCTATGAGTGAGTCCCCGATTTAACCGGAGCACTGAGCACGGCTGTGTGGCTTTCTGTGGTCGCTCGGGAGAGCTGACGGATGGCAGATGCCGCGGCTGCAGTTGGCAGTGTCAGCCAATGTCAGCGGCGCTGCCACCCTCGCCCGGAGCCGTCCACTTCTCTGTCAGATTCACAGCCCACTGGCCGGCCAGGTCTGCAACCCACTGACCTGACTGACCTGCAACCCACTGACCTGACTGACCTGTGATCCACTGACCTGACTGACCTGCAACCCACTGACCTGACTGACCTGCGATCCATAGACCTGACTGACCTGTGATCCACAAACCTGACCTGAAACCCACTGACCTGACTGACCCGCGATCCATAGACCTGACTGACCTGTGATCCACAAACCTGACCTGAAACCCACTGACCTGACTGACCTGCGATCCATAGACCTGACTGATCTGAGATCCACTGACCTGACCTGCAGCCCACTGACCTGACTGATCTGCGATTCACAGACCTGACCTGAAACCCACTGACCTGACTCACCTGTGATCTATAGACCTGACTGACCTGAGATCCACAGAGCTGACCTGCAAGGCACTGACCTGACCTGACCTGCAATCCACTGACCTGACTGACCTTCGATCCACCAACCTAACCTGCAACCCACTGACTGACTGACCTGAGATCCACAGAGCTGACCTGCAGCCCACTGACCCGACTGAAATGCAGTCCTCTGACCAGACGGACCTGCAATCCACTGACCCGACCTGTCAGTCCCGCCCCCCGCCCACCGGTGGTTCATGTTTAACCACCGGTGCAAGCAATCCATCTATGGGACTCGAGTCAGAGGCGCCCTCCCATCGTCTCAAGGGAGATAACGAGCCATTTTCTCCATGGGAATTCCCAAGGGCGTTGGAGAATGATGGCACGCATGTTGCACACATTATATGACGTAGAGCTCGTAAATTCTCTAAAACAATTCCACGTTTTTATGGCAGTTTCTCACCCCTCCTGCACATTGCGTAATAATTAACGCATTCGATCGACCAATCGAAATCCGTAGGTATTGCAGCTGATGCAGTTGAGCAGCCACTGGGTAATGGGGCTCTGACTTGCGGAAGCAGCGTTGCAAATGCGAGAAATCCTCTGCCGCTGTCAGGCTCTAAGTCGCTTGTGATCGATTTGAGACCGCTGTTCTCGGATGCCCCTGTGCTTGGAATCTATTCCCGGCTTGCAATAAAACGTGAAGAAAATTTCCAACGAGTTGTAATGAAACCGAGCGGGTTCAATCAGGCTTGCCTTTATTTGAAGTTCTCCTGTCGTCTAGAGGAAGGAATGAGAAATTGAAAACCAAAGAAGGACAGTACAAACGTGTGTGATAAATACGCAATATGTAAGCATGTGCGATACTGTTCACAAATTTAACCCTCGCCCCACCGGGGAAGGGCCATCGATGGCCCCCTAAGGTTTTTCGGGATAGCAGAAAAACGACGAGGCGCAGCACCGCGGTTGAGGGCTCTACCTCTCACTGCATCATTTTCCCATCATCCCTGAAATTTTTTACCCCGGGTCACCCAAGGTCAGGTCACCAGACGAGGTCAACCAAGGTCACCTCACTTCACCTTTAGAGCTCTGTAAGAGCTACATTTCAAAGTCGATCGATTTGAAACTTCCTACACTTCATGACCCCTCCAGGGTCTACAAGGTGTATATCCGGGATTTTTCGATTTCGTGCCCTGAGGTCAGGTCACGAGGCGACCTCTCCCATTGACAAAGCATGGGGAAAAGCTATTTCATGATATAAAAGCCACAAAAATGATTGCAAATACTCAGACTGCTCAGAACAACGTTTTTGGACACCCTTTCACGGATCCCAGGGGTCATATTTGCCCTTTGACTTTTCCAAGGTCATCCAAGGTCACCAGAGGTCAAAAACTGTATTTTGACAATAACTTTTGACCTAATTGAACTAGAGCGGTGAAACAAACACCATCGTGTTTGTCTTGTCACTGGCTTTCATTTGATATACAGCAAGGTCACTTTTTGACCTTTCGTGACCTCAGGTCATATTAGGTCACGAGGTGACCTCTGGCGGTCAAACCACTGGCGGGAGGTCTTTACGTTCCACATAGCGGAAAAAGTACTGGCAATTTGCTATCAAATGTACTTTACCAGGCCTCAATAGCTCTAATGACATAAGAGTTATGCCCAGTTTGCTTAATCATTGCATATTTGAGTGAAAATAGCCGATCTTGACCTAATTTGACCTCTGGAGGTCAAACCATTGACCTGAGCACTAAAACATGCGAAGTAATTTCTTACTGAATTCACGCGAGCTTTCTATTGCACTTTGCAGATTTGCGCTAACGCCCATATTTTCGGGGTTAGAGGGGGGCCATCGATGGCCCCCCGGTGGGGCGAAAGGTGGCGCCGGACCCCCGGTGGGGCGCGGGTTAATCAAGCAGTTTCACCCTCCTTCATCGGCGTTCAGGATTGGCTTGCTTGCAACTGTAAAACAAACGTTAGCAAAGTTTTCGTTTCATATTCTGATCTCTTGGGCTAGGTTCTAAGATGTAAAACTTGCCTTCGCTTCAATTCTTTCTGCCCACAGTGCACTTCGTGTCTCTGATGAATGGTCGTGTAGTTTTGTCTCTACCCATGGTTTCTCAAGCCTTCTAATTATATTTCAACCAGGAATTGAAGGACAGAATTAATGATGGTAGCCAATCTCCGATCGAGCTGAAGCATTTTCTTGTTTTTTTAGTTATAGCTAATTCAATCTGATATTATATTTGATGCTAAGTAGGAAGCAATCAATATTCATTTCGGTGTCTTTAAGGCACCAATTAACCATGAATTATTTTTCACACAGTATCATGAAGTGTAAGGATGTTTACTTGATCGGCAATACGTAAGGTCTCGGAAGTTTGTGTTTCACTAAAGTGATATTCCTTCCTAAAGAGGAACTATATGTATTCCTTGCAAAATAACTTACTTCTCTCACAAAAAATTCTATGCTTGATAAAAATGTTATGTCAAATAAAAAGGCTGTGTTTGATAGCGGGAATGAATCCGCCCCTGACTTTGGCATTCATCATGCTTGCCTTTCTTCACCAGGCACCGTCCTTATACTGAACAAGCCAATGTTAATTTGACATGCAACTTGATTCATAATGTTCTCTACGCGTAAATACATCTGACACTTATGTCCATCCAGTGTATGGGAAAACAAGAGCCGTTTTCACACGAGCGAAGAAATGGAACTTCCCTACTGTTTCCCAGCCTACTGTTTACCATGGAAAACAGTATGTTTTAGACGTTTGCATTTTTAGTCCTACAAGGTCATTTGTCACCAAAAAATAGGCGTAGAATAAATATGTGATAGTTTTGATTGATATATAACCATTTTTATTGAATACAACCATATTTTTGCCTCTTAAGCTAAGTTAAAATCCCTAATAATATATTGCCTGGCAACTGTTATTCAAGCATGATCATGAGTCACGGCTCACTCTCCTCTGCGAGTATGACGCTTATATTACTCAGCTGCCAGTCCCAAGGACGAATTTAGCTCCACAAGTGTTGAGAGCGGAGGATGCTCAGCTGCAACGTTGGAGCGGAACGCTGCGCGGTTCGCGGTAGACTGCACTAACGTCATCTCGGGATGAGCGTGCATCCCATCCCTCATCTCGAACTGTCTTCTCTGCCTCTCACGAGGTGGCCTTCACAGCTGCTCGCCCCGAAATTAGACATTCGAAACTATTTACGTTCCGGTGGCTTTGTGATGACCATGGCTGACATTTCCCTCAAAGGCTTGGGAGATCCATCGCCGGACATTCTCACATGCACTTGCTTACCTTGTCATCCGTTTGGTGGGTTAGTGGTGCCGTCGGCGGGATGTGCTGCCTGTTAGAATTTCGGACTATTTCCCTCTCTGCTGCCACGACTGTCAGTGACGGACCGATGTCTTCGTCTCAGAAATACCAGCGCACCGATGAGTGGTCACTAATTGACTAGGCTCCCTTGGCTGCGTCAGGTATTGGCTGTCCTGTGAGACTTGTCACCGGATTGGGTCACCTGGGCAGGTCACTAGATTGGGTCAGTGGCGTAAAACAAAAACATGACCATGCAATAACACTCAGCGTTTTGATTTGGTAATGTCCCACGGTTTTCTGGCTTACTCAATCACATGAGCGCACTGTTTTCCATTTCACGTTGAGATGGCGATCGGGCCGACTTCCCGTGTCTTTTTCTGTCGGCTCCCGACTGTCGGACAATACCGCACTGTTTGCCAGTACACAATGAGGACCATTCACGCTGACCGCCTTCACAGACAGAGGTCTGTTCGCCGCCGTTTCATCTATGCCCCGAATAGCAGCGAAAAGCCGAGGGCGTCAAACACCTACACCAGCGCTTATCACCACTGGGTCAGTGATATCGGTTTTTGGCGAACCCTGCATCTAGCTTCTGCTTTGCACTTCACTGCAGAAAAGTCAAACTATGAATAGTCTTCGACGGAACTGTTATGCTCACTCCAGTTCACTCTCGGGAGCTGTGCTCGGTAACTCATTGCAGTTGTTTCCCCTCAGCCTCCAGCGCTGCCGCCGTTTGCACCAGTGCACTCCGCGCCACACCACCTCCGCCGTGGCGCACCTCTCGTCGACTCACGTCGGCCGCGACGATAGCGACGCCCATCAACAGGTTGCGCGGCGGCGTCAGCGTCGTCGGTCGTCGCCACCTCCCGACAGCGCGTCGCGAGTGTCAGACACAGCTCCCCTGCACCGACCCCGTCCCACTGTTTCAGCAATGGCTCTGTCGTGCAGTGAAAATAGGTGCTGTCATGTGCGGGATTGGATGGATCTGTGTTGCTTGGCAACGAGGCTTTTTCTGGCTGAATTAGCATGAAACACTGTCTTAGATGTGATTCTGGTACACGTTTAGCTGAGCAATTGGTCGTCATGGTTACGGCAGTGACATAGCAAAGAGCGAATGAAAGTACCTAAACATAAGTGAATATGGAATATTCCGATGCGCTTATTAACTTTTGACGTTTATTGTCCGGATTGGATTAAAAAAGGTGAACTTTTACCACTGAGGAGGTTTTCCGAGACTGACAGTAGGTCAGGCTCAAACTGGTTGCGACTGAAAATAATTTTAATGCGCTCCCAACATTGCCTCTCAAGATTCCACCGGCTGGAGTGGGAAACTGACGTCACTCACAGTTGACGTGAGAGTCAAGGTCACCTCTAATAAAGGTCAAGGCCAAATTCAAAGGTCACCATTCAAGGTCATATCTGCACCTTTAAGGTCTTTGACCCCAGTACTTCTGGCCAAATGGCGTTACCTGGTCTGACGAATATTATGCTATGACGTCATAGTTAAGGTACCTCAATGTAAATTTACCTCAATGTACCCTCAATGTAAATTAACAGGTCAAAGGTCATTGGGAAAAGTCAATCCTCATTTCCTGCCAAACAGTGACTATAGTGCTAGTCATAGTTTACATTATAGGTAGTATGCCATATTTGGACCTCCTAGGTCAATGACCATGAATGACCTTGACCTCAAAATTTTAGGGAAGACTCTTTGCGACTTTCCCCTATGACTCCAGTCGTCCTTTAGCTTATTCCCACCATTTTGCTGCATAATCATGGCATTTCGCGATAGGTCCCCAGCATGGCCAATATTTGACATTTATGACCTTGTTTAACTTTGAAGATGTTGACCTAGGTAAATAAAAATTGGTAATGATGTAGATCATTATAGTTCCCAACCATCGCCCAACTGGCGTTTTTCAACATCTCTTAGTTTCCGAGATATTAGGGGCCCTACCACGCCCCCTCCAGTGCGCGTTAGTACCAGACCCCCTCCAGTGCCGGTGTTAAAACCTAGCTCTCTAAAAGCTACCGCCGCTCAAAATAATTTATCTACAATTGCTTGATCTTCTATAAGTGTCCTCTCCGATCCTCATACAGTAATGTTCCAATCAATACAAGATTTCTGAACTGAAAAATCAAAATATACCAAAAAATATGTGTTTTGTTACGATTTACCATTTGCAGTATTTGACATGACTTGTAGGGCCAAGAACCTCAGCTGTGAGGTCAATTATCTAGTAAGGTCACTGTCCCAGTTCCCAAAAATTAAGTATGATTCGAAAGCTGAGTGCTGAACGTATTAATCTAAAAACGATGTAACAAATGGCATTAATAAACAATAACTAACTAGGAATGCGAGCTCATCCGGGAGATAAACAGCGGGGTATTGTAGCATACAAACTAATTTTGTGCCTCAAAGTAGAGAGTCGGACAATCATGGTTAGACGGTAGTGCACAGTGACTTCTGGCTGCCTGTAGGCCGAGTGGCGGTGGCATCGAAAGAATGTGATAGGGAAGTGGGCCATGCTAAAGAAATACAGTAATGTTAATGTCATCAAAATGTACATACCTACTTCAGCCAATTTTCTCGTACATACTGTGACTTGCCTTGGACCTTCCTTATTTGAACGGCCAAAGCTACTTATCCCTCCGCCTTAAATAACCATTTTATCAGCTAAAGGTTCTAGTGTTGCACAAACATCAAAAGTCAGCTAGTCGCGTATGCCACATGTACCGTGTGTGTTGTATTGTCAATAAGTGTTTTTCAATTAAAGAAATAATCAAAACTGCATTATTTACCATGCTGCCAAAAAATACTAAGGATTCGAAATAAGTGCCTGCTATTTTACCTGCCAAGCGTATTTACATATCGAACTCATTTAACGAACTCATTCGTATTTTTAAGTGATATCGACACCGCACACTGCACAAACACCTAACCCATACATCCATCCATGCGTACAGAATGTCTCTTACATCTGTCCTCCTACCTCAACCCAACAGCAGGCAGAACGACAACCATTCTCAACACTACGCGTGTACGTTTTATAATCAGCCATGCGACCCTTCCCACCGAAGCTTGAACTCGGCGTCAGTGGCGCCCAGCGTGACCTCTAACCTCTGTGCCCGCAGGCAATTGGCATCCAGCGGATGGCGGCTGCCGATTGGTGGAGAGCGTTCGCTTGTATAACGATAAATTCAGCAGATATTTATCAATGAAAATGATAGAGTTTAAACCATAAACCAGGAAATTTATTAACATGATATTTTTCAAACATTGCTAGCGATATTTTTCCCTACATTGGCTTTAGTATCTGCGCCACCATCCGATAATCTTTGGTACAGGCAAGACAGCGGCAGAGTCAGCACTGACTACCCTCCGGGCGAGTTTGCTGAAGTCAAGAGTGTTGCGAGATGAGTTTATGCTGTTGGAAAAGGAGTGGGGCCCGGCTCGAAGGTAACCGAGGGAAGGAGAGGAGAGTGACGTAGGTACACAAAATTAAACCTTGACCGTCGAACGAGTTATAGAGAGTGTGAACTAATGAGGACGCTTCCTAAGTAAAACCAGATATATACCAGAAGAGGGAAGCACGTGCTGCTTTGTTCCATACTGGATGGCGAAAAGGCACTAAGCCTCTTTGGGATTGAAAACATTGCCGATATCTTAGTGCATTTCACATTTCAGACATCATACCACGACATCTAAAATTCTATGGTTAAACCCAAAAATTACAGCCACGGAATATTTTTGTCTAATGAGGACACTCTTAATGGATCCACCATACTAACATGGATTTTCGAAAGCCATATGGGGCGCCCAAATCCGAAAACTGTCAACTACGACAGCGTTAAGAGAGTCATTGTATTATAAACACTGTAAAATACACACCCTGAAATACATGAAACTATGCTGCACTGCCTAAGATGAAAAATAAGAGATGACTGAGCACTCCACATCCAGAGATAGAAATTCATATCCCAGCCCTGCAGGTAATTTCAAAGTTTCATTTGGCTAGGCACTGATCATATACCTAGGAAACATACTCCTACATCATAATATAGTTTGTAAAAATAAAATAGGATAAGTGACAGTGAAGGAATCATATATCCACCAGTCAGTTATATCTTCCGCCCGGTGGGAAGACTCATCTAGTGGTATGGGCGCCAAAAGTCAAAGGAGCTGCAGCTCTAAAACTATAAGTATTATGATAATGAGGTTCCTGGCCATTTTAATGTCAGCGCCGGAGAGGTTATCTAATCGTACGAGACAAGCTGCGATGTCCCCTTTTCTGGCTGTTTCGCAAATATTATTTCTCCACAAATGCTCCGAAAATTGTTTCCAATAAATTTGCATTGATATTTTCTATGAGCTATCATGATCTAAACGAAGTTAGGTGGTAGAAGCAAACGCATTATTAATTGAAACACAGATCCTCAAACCACACACAGAGCTGTCTTCTGTTTTTATTCGCAGCTGACGCGCTGCATTTCTTATAGTATTTTAGTGTTATTTCTTGTGGTTGTGCATAATTTTTCTCACCCTTCTTTCATTTTTTAACTTATATTTGGTGAGGAAAGCAATCGAAAAAGCCACAGGGCAAAATTCTTTTGGAGCATCGAGCGAACAGATGACATTACTTTTGACAAGGTTAAAACAGATTAATGGTGATGTCTGAATTACCTTGCCCAAAGGCTTCAAAGGGAGTTGGACAGTGTTAACCCGCGCGGGGCTGAGGTCTCCAGCCGAACGCGCGGGGCTGGGGAGGGTAAATTTTACCCCCCTGTTATCTCCCGAACTAATGGTCCGATTTGGAACATTCAAACGCCAATCGAAAGATCTCATCACGAACAACTAAAAACATGTACTTAATTTAAAGTTTGAGGTCAAGGTCAAGGTCAAACTGAGGTCAAAGGTCAAAAGCGTGGTTTTTGAGGTTGCAATGCTACGGAGATCAGGCAATGGAAGCTATGAGCTTCATACTTCATGGAAAGCCTTTACTTGAATGCAGCAAGGTGCTTTGAGACCGTTAGGCTGGTGACATGACCGGGTCAGGTCAAGATCAGGTCACCAAAGGTCACCATATTTTTGCACCCCAATGTGGCCATGTGATACATGTTTTTGAGCCATTTTGCATGCAGAATTCAGCTATGATGTTCAGAGAATCATATCGGAAATTCTCCGGTCTCAACTTGCACAGCCGGGGTCAAGGTCAGGTCACCAAAGGTCAATTTTGGAAGTTCATATTTTTTGACAAATGACACATGGTTTGAGACCAGTTTTGTCTCAGGAACACTATAAAAGTAGTGTAAAGCGTGTACGAGGTCATCCTGGGTCATCCTGGTTCACTATGATTCACTAAATAAAGACAGTATTGATCAGCCCTAAAAATCAGTGTATGAGTCTCTGAGCTTTGGCAGCTCTCCAGGCCAAACTGATGAAGCTAGAGACTCAAAATTTGTCATGCATATGCACTGTATGGTGTTTTACCAAATAAATTCCGGTTTTTGAAAAATCTTGAAAATTTTAGATATTTTATAACTTTTTTCCAAAAAAAAATATTTTAATTTTTTTTCCAAAACCAAAATTTTAAAAATCCGAGACAGCCATTTTAAAGACCACAATAATGCCTATCGTTTGATGCAAGAAAATTGGAAATCGGTTCAGAACTGTGGCTTCAGCAGCTCTTTAAACATTGCGCGATTTTGGTACAAAAATCGCCTGTAGTGACGTCACATTTTTGCTTATTTCTCGAAAAATTTTCAACCAATTTTATTTTTATATAGCAGAAGTGTGTAAAATTTATGTAAGGAAATGTACTAAAAATTTGGCGGCACTGCGCGCCGCTGTTTTTGAGATATCGCAAAAATTCGCGAGGGGGGTAAATTTACCCCCCCAGCCCCGCGCGGGTTAATATTGGATCAATGCTGCACAGTAAGTATTATGTCGATGCATACAAATATTCGCAAATTTGTACAAATGTTTGAAACACCTGGCGCCACAGACCAAAGGGCTCCATAATGTTGCGCCTTTTTTATTTCAAATTTTTTTTTCAATGTGTGAACGAATTGTGTATTGAAAAATTTGCACGTAATTCAGCTTATTGTGAATAACTTCTACTTTGCGGTATCTTATAGACTGCACCACTGTCTAAATATGAAGCATGCAATAAGTTCTCTTGCAGGTATGTATGTACATACATACATGGCTAATTGTCCATCATCAGCGATGGATCCAGGAGGGATCAAAAAGGCATTTGCCTCCCTCCAGCTGAAAGGCTCGGAGCAAAACTATGTTTATTCCCTGCCCCCAAGCTGTCGGCTTCCCTTTTGCCCCAACTCATTTTAGTTCAAGAGCAAGGTTTTGGTGCTTCACCTCTCAACTTCAAACAATCAGTCAACTTCGGTGTAAGCATTGGGCTTGGATAACAAAACAAGCAGCTTGTGGCCACATTTTTTACCCCGCGACGTTTTGCCTTGCTCATCGACCCTTGGGTTTTACCCCCAAAACCTACCGTCTGGTTAAATTGTGGCATACTCTCACCGCGTGACGTTTTTTAGCGACTTCGGATTGCCACCCCCAAACCTACCGGCTAGATCCGCCACTGTCCATTATGCCTGAGGATTTCCGTTGCTTGGTAAAATATTAGGTTGTAGGTCAGATGCAGAATGGCATTATAAAACTGTAACACGTATTTGTTTAATATTTCCCCTTTATTAGCACTTCATTAACCCGCGCCCCACCGGGAGTCCGGCGCCACCTTCGCCCCACCGGGGGGCCATCGATGGCCCCCCTCTAACTCCGAAAATATGGGCGTTAGCGCAAATCTGCAAAGTGCAATAGAAAGCTCGCGTGAATTCAGTAAGAAATTACTTCGCATGTTTTAGTGCTCAGGTCAATGGTTTGACCTCCAGAGGTCAAATTAGGTCAAGATCGGCTATTTTCACTCAAATATGCAATGATTAAGCAAACTGGGCATAACTCTTATGTCATTAGAGCTATTGAGGCCTGGTAAAGTACATTTGATAGCAAATTGCCAGTACTTTTTCCGCTATGTGGAACGTAAAGACCTCCCGCCAGTGGTTTGACCGCCAGAGGTCACCTCGTGACCTAATATGACCTGAGGTCACGAAAGGTCAAAAAGTGACCTTGCCGTATATCAAATGAAAGCCAGTGACAAGACAAACACGATGGTGTTTGTTTCACTGCTCTAGCTTAATTAGGTCAAAAGTTATTGCAAAATACTGTTTTTGACCTCTGGTGACCTTTGATGACCTTGGAAAAGTCAAAGGGCAAATATGACCCCTGGGATCCGTGAAAGGGTGACCAAAAACGTTGTTCTGAGCAGTCTGAGTATTTGCAATCATTTTTGTGGCTTTTATATCATGAAATAGCTTTTCCCCATGCTTTTCCAATGGGAGAGGTCGCCTCGTGACCTGACCTCAGGGCACGAAATCGAAAAATCCCGGATATACACCTTGTAGATCCTGGAGGGGTCATGAAGTGTAGGAAGTTTCAAATCGATCGACTTTGAAATGTAGCTCTTACAGAGCTCTAAAGGTGAAGTGAGGTGACCTTGGTTGACCTCGTCTGGTGACCTGACCTTGGGTGACCCGGGGTAAAAAATTTCAGGGATGATGGGAAAATGATGCAGTGAGAGGTAGAGCCCTCAACCGCGGTGCTGCGCCTCGTCGTTTTTCTGTTATCCCGGAAAAACCTTAGGGGGGCCATCGATGGCCCCCCCCGGTGGGGCGAGGGTTAACACGGGCATTGACGGGGGGCGGGTACCCGCCTCCCCTCGGGTTTTTCGGAGACAGCAGAAAAACGGCGGCGCGCAGCGCCACCGTACTTGGTATACCTTTTTCCTCATCATTTTTGCAACTTCTGTAAAAATTTTAAGGATAGGTCATCTCAGGTCAGGTCACCAGTACAGGTCAAGTGACCCGACCTCAAAAATGTTTAAGATAGCATAAGTCAGAGCAGGGTGAACTTATCCAATTGAAACTTATATTACATAATGGGCTCACTGAGTTCTCTAAAATATGTTCCGGTATTTTTGATATCGATGACCTAAGGTTAGGTACGAAGCATGACCTCTCCATTGGTAATACATGGGAAATATGGTTTTTACTGAATAACTCAGTAACAGATGGTGATAGAGCGTTTATTTTAGCTTCATTAGACTCGCCTTGGCTTTGCGGTTCTAAGATATGCATTTTATATAATTTGACCCTGACCTGACCTCAGGTCAGGTCAAATCTTTGATTTGACCTAGCAAGGTCAAATCATATATCATTCGATTGGGCTTGATGCGAGGATTCATAGAGTTCAAGTCGTTTTGCTCTATCTTTACTTGTTCAGATGTAATGGCCGAAAAACTTAATTCACATGTTATCCCTATGACGGCATGTGACGGCATGTTTTTGACCTCTCGTGACCTTAAATGTGACCTGACAAAAAAATGGTTCAAATATTTTCGATGGAGAAGCGGATGGGCTACCCAACGCCGTTTATCGTTTTTTGCTACCTACCGTGGTTCTCGAGATCTTAGGGGGCGGGTACCCGCCCCCCTCGTCAATCTGAAGGTGGCTCAGACCCCCGTCAATGCGCGTGTTAATACTGCTGCACATTTTGGTTGGGGTGCCAAAATCACTATTGCGGGTGCCGTGGTTATCATTGGGGGTGCCGGACACCCCCAAAAAGATAGAAATCCACACCCCTGCCATAATATTTTTTTCAGACAGCCAAAGCAAAAATAGAGACCTCAATTTTGACGTGATGAAAGAAATGGCTGAAGTGATTTGGATTGCATTGCGATGAGTTTTTGTGTTTTCTTAGTCCTTTTAGTTTTCGAGTTAGAGGGGGTCTTTTTTATCTCCCATAAGAACGAATGTGACTCATACCCACCACCGGGGTGGAAGTTAAGCAGACTTATCTTGACATCTACCAAACAGTAGGACCGTGTAATTATAAGTAACTGCACTCAAAACGTCTGAGACCCCACCTTTCTCTCACAACCAAACTCTGCAGAATCTAATCAGCACGCAACATGCTGCTAAAGAGTGGGGGAGTGGGAGTGCATTGGGCTTTTACGCCGCTGACCCTGGTTCACGTCCCGCAGGAATACTGAATAAGGACTTCCTGATCCTCATTACACCACTACAGCAGGGTGGAAGCTGGTGATGTCAAATGATCTCAGCCGCTGCTGTGTTTTAAAGCCTCAAGGCTACCACAAGAACAGAGTTTAATTGTATTCTAAGCGCGAGTGCGCTCAGACTGACTACAGATACTTGACCTGGGCCCAGCTCTGGCGGCCTCTGTCCTTTCTAAAATATCTTGCTCAGCCGCACTCTTTCTCTCGCCAATCAACTCTGCGTGGCGCAACTGATCTCCATCTCCCTGCCTCGTCGACAACCGCAACTTTCTGTGGTAGCTCCCCTCCGGCCGCCCCCCCACCCGCCGTCGCCCCGCCTCACGGTGACGCCGCCTGGCGTGAGGTCGGTGAACTGCCGCCCCGCCATCTCGCCGGGCCGCCCCTGCGAGGTGGCGCCACTGTGGCAGCGCCGCTCCCTGCACTATAGTGCAAGGTGTTGGGTGCCGCCCTGTAAGTGTCACCCTATAGGGCGGCGCTTAACATCTCAGCTAAAAGTGACGATGACATAATTGGTCAAGGCATTTTTATGGCCGGGGATCTATTTACCTCTCCCAAAATAGCAAAAAAGTAATCGACTGTTTCATATATAATAGCGGCAAAAACATTATTATTGTGTATTTCATTTATCCCTGGTGATCCAGGTTCGGAGTTTTGTGCCGTGAATTCAAAAATGTACTTCTTTGAAAGATCTAAAATATGTTTTCTTGTAAACAACTTATCTTCTAATGCATTTTCTGGTTTAAAAGATACTGCAAACGGATGTTTACCCCTGGCGTTTTTTACTCCATTATTCCCTACCTCCTTCAAATAGTTTTAACACGCGCATTGACGGTGGGCGGGTACCCACCCTCCCCTCAGTTTTTGGAGATAGTACAAAAAGGGCGGCGCGTAGCTCCGCCGTCCTTGGCATACCTTTTTCCTGATCATTTTTACACAATTTTAAGCTTGTGTCATCTCAGGATAGGTCACCAGTACAGGTCAAGTAACCTTACCTTAAAAAGTTTAAGACAGCATAAGTCAGAACAGGGTGAAATTATCCAATTTAAACGCATATCAAATAATTGGCCCACCGAGTACTCTAAATATGTTCTGGTATTTTTACATCGATGATCTAAGAACAGATACCAGCCATGACCTCTCCATTGGAAATACATGGGAAAATGACTTTAACTGAATAACCTAATAATGGATGATGATGGAGCGCTTATTTCAACGGCATGAGATTTTCCTTGTCTCTGCAGTTCTAATGACGTGCATTTTACCGTGCACTTCGGTGCGATACGGCGCGCGTGCTGTGACTGGGAATCTTTCTTGAGATGTTACGTCTCGTGTAGTCTCGCAAAGTGCACCCGCGATTCAGATGACCCCTCCTGTGATGTCTGCCATAGTGCAAATACACACGAATGAAGTGAAAAAGACATGCATTTTACCTAATTTGACTTTGACCTGACCTGAGGTCGGGTCAAACTCCCTATTTGACCTGATTTGATGATACAAATTATTTATCATTCGATTTGGATCGCTACTGGGATTCCAATGGTGTAAATTGTTTTGCTCTATCGTTACTTGTTCACCAAAACCTACAGTTACATGCTATCAAGGACGGCAAGTCTTGACCTCTAGTGACCTTAGGTGTGAACTGACAAAAAATTATTAATATATTTTCTATATAAAAGTGATGGGCTACCCAACGCCGTTTACAGTTTTTTGCTATCTAGCGTGGTTCTCGAGATCTTAGGAGGTACCCGCCCCCCCTTCCCCCGTGAAAGCGAAAGTGGCTCAGAACCCCGTCAATGGGCGTGTTAATGATAAGGTTCAGCGGAGAAGAAGAATCGTGTGCATGCCAATCTTTCGCTGAGAGACTGGTCTGCCTGCAGGCAGAACGCCGCTGAAGAAAGGGAGGCTTTTATAAAACTGTAATTAACAGAAATATTTGATGTGGGATCGTTGCTGGGTTTTCCTGGGAATGCCTGAAGCAATGTCGAGGTTCTGACAGACAGAATCTTGGCCGCAGGGGAGGAGAGGATACTGAGTGTCGCCGCTCGCTGGTAAGTGCAGTAGATCAACACAATTGAGTGTTTATCAGCCGTGAATAGATAGCACACTATCTTTTCAAGTGACCACGCGCAGATGTTATGCCCGGAACCACTGTTACTGCTTCTTGTGACTTAGGAGACAATGTGTGAAAAGCTCCATATTTTCCTGTTTGAAAGTTGAGATACGTGGACACATGCAGGCAAACATTACAAAGACGTGTGATATTTTGGGTACGCCTGCTACCCGTAACAACCATTCCACGTATTCTGTGGATCATTTTCGGTTACAAGTGCCTGCAGGCCAAGGCTACAGCTACATTGGACGACGAGGACTGTGCGCTCGACTGTGTAATTTAGCGTCGATTTAGCTTTTTACCGTGTGAACAAAGTACACAACAATGACGACGCTGCCCCCTCCATGTGGTTCCGGTGCGCTATGTTATTGTTTTTATGACCTTCCTCGGCATGGTGTTCAACTACATCCTGCGGACCAACATCAACATCACGCTGGTGGCCATGGTCAACCACACAGCTCTGCCCCAGGACAACAAAACGAAGGACAACCAGTGTGGCGGTAACTCTTCGTCATCGAAAGGGTCGCCTCAGCAGGATGGTCCTTTCGTCTGGGATGAAGTGATAACGGGAGAGATCCTCGCTGCGTTCTTCTACGGCTACGTTTGTACTCAGCTGATCGGCGGGCGGGTAGCCGAGCTGGTCAGCGCCAAGCATATGTTCGGTGTGCCCATGCTGCTGACTGCCATCTTGACCACGCTCGTGCCGGTCGCTGCCAACTACGACTGGAGGTTGTTGGTTGGGCTGCGCGTAGCCATGGGAGTAGTTCTTGGCGTTACGTTTCCCGCATCCTACGTACTACTGACCTCCTGGGTACCAGTAGGGCAGATGAACCTGCTCGTGGTAATAGCTCAGGGTGGCTGCGATCTAGGCACGGTTATTTCACTGCCGATGTCGTCAGCAATCATCTCATCCCTGGGCTGGGAAGCCGTGTTCTACATCCAAGCTGGTTTGACCATCATCTGGTTCCTGTTATGGATGTTGTTTGTGAGCAAGTCTCCAGCCGACCACTGGTTCATCAGTGCGGAGGAGCGTCGGTTGATCGCCAAAGGCGTTGGTCCACAGGTGTCCGCCACACAGCCTCCGCTCCCCTGGCGGCAGATGCTGACTAGTCTTCCATTATGGGCCTACTTATTCGGCTACTTTGGCTCAACTTGGACATACTACAGTCTGCTCTCCGACCTTCCTCAGTACTTCAACACCATTCTAGGAGAGGACCTATCGTCCAACGCGCTCTTCAACTCTTTGCCTTACCTGGGGTTGTGGTTGTTCACACTGTTGTACGGCTGGATTAGTGACAGAGTCGTGGAGAGAGGCTTTTTCCGGCTTGTGAACGTTCGTCGCACCGCACAAGTGGTAGCGGTTCTCATGCCCGGTCTTCTGCTGCTCCTCGTCGGTTTCCTCGGCTGCCACACCACTGCCATCAAGTCCCTGCTGGTACTGACCATCGTGCTGCAAGGAGCCGGCTACTCTCTGTGTGTGCTGCCCATGAACATGGCGCCCAATTTCGCCGGCACCATCGCTGGTATTGGTAATACTCTAGCTTCAGTGCCTGGGTTCCTTGGGCCAGTGGTGGTAGCTGCCCTCACAGAGGGTCACAACACTGTGGACCGCTGGAGAGACTCCTTCTTCGTGGCTACGGCTGTGTGTGTGATAGGATCGCTGGTGTTGTTGTTTGGCATCAGTGTGGAAGAGCAGCCCTGGAATCGGCAACAGAACCCAGCTGACCACGGGCAGAGCAAGGGGTCGGTGGATTACCAGCAGAAGGACCCACCTAAAATCAGGGACAATGAAATGGATGCTGCGTTATAAGGAGAGTTGTGAATGCTGTATTCTTCAATCAGAGGTCAGGTATGTTTTCCCAGTGCATGTAAATTTTAGCCCAAGATAATGAAGTAAAACGACTTTTGGAGAAAAAACGAAAAAACAAAAAAGGTTTTAGAGTCTTCCAATAGAGAAAAGCTCTCCCCATCGCACAAAATAGGAAACTTAGGTATCAAATTGAGATTCGTTGAATGCTGAAGGGATTATTTACATCTAATTTGGTAGTGTTCATAGACTCATCGGTTCTCAGTTGGGGCTGATTTCGAGCTTATCACTTCAAAAAGAGTGAAACACAGGTACCCGGGATAAAGCACTCCAAGTCGAGCAGTTTTCTTTCAAATCCAACGCAGGGTTTAAGAAAAATTTACTAAACTTACTAAAATCCAACTTACTAACATTAGATTAGTCACGATTTTGAATATATTTCACACCATATGAAAGTTATTAAAACGTTTATGTCAGCTCCTGGTTTGGTACTATTAATCGCTTCAAGAAATCAGAGCACACGATATTTCAATGTGCCTACTCTAGTAAATTGCAGGGCTACAAATCTTATATATATGCGGTGTAATATATAATCTTGCACGGTCTATTGCAGAACCTTCGCTCCCACAAGGCAGGCACCGTCAAGGCGACACCATCTATTTCATACCGGGTGCATAAGTCACCAATTCCGGTACGCCTGCGAGACGCTGTCTTGCCCCTTTTATTGCTACGCTAATTGCCGAGCAGTCATCGGCACAGACCGGCACTCGACAACCAAATCGAACCGAAAATACGTGCATTGCTTAGCAGAATAATAATTTTTCGGAAACCTGCTCCAGGTAGGGTGCCATAAACCGCAGTATTGTGGGAACCGCACTATTTCTCTCGCCAATCAGCTCTACGTGCCGCAATTGATCTCCATCTCCTGCATCGTCGACAACCGCAACTTTCTGTGGTAGCTTCCCTCCGGCTGCCCCCCACCCGCCGTCAGGGGCGGACGCAGACCCGAGTTTTCGGGGGCCAAACCCATGTCTGCCTCTCCTCCTGGCGGGGGAGGGGTGGGAGCGAATATTTTTTGCTCTACAGACCTAGTGTAAACACCTTTTTCAGTGCTCGACAAACCTAGTACAATGCTACCTCTCCAAGTGCATGATCGCTCTCTGGTGGGGGGGGCGGGGGTGGGAGCGAAGATTTTTTGCTCTACAGACCTAGTGTAAACACTTTTTTCAAAAATTTATCTGGCGGTTGGGGGGGCCAAAGATAGTTTGGCCCCCTCCAGCGCTTTGGGGGGGGGCCCATGGCCTGAATGCCCCCCTGCGTCCGCCAATGCCGGCCGCCGATCTGCCTCACGGTGACGCCACCTTGCGTGAGGACGGTGAACTGCCGCCCCGCCATCTCGCCGGGCCGCCCCTGCGAGGCGGCGCCACTGTGGCACTTTTTTACAATTTTTTATACAAAATTTTAAGGTTATGTTATCTCAGGTCAGGTCACCAGAACAGGTCAAGTGACCTGACCTAAAAAAAGTTTAAGACAGCAGAAGTCAGAACAGGGCGAAATTATCCAATTTAAACTCATCTCAAATAATGGGCCCACCGAGTTCTCTAAATATGTTCCGGTATTTTTATATCGATGATCTAAGAGCAGATACGAGCCATGACCTCTCCATTGGAAATACATGGGAAAAATGGCTTTAACTGAATAACTTAATAATGGATGCTGATGGAGCGTTTATTTTAACGGCATTAGATTTGCCTTGTCTCTGCAGTTCTAATGACATGCATTTTACCTAATTTGACTTTGACCTGACCTCAGGTCAGGTCAAATTCCCTATTTGACCTGATTTGATTATACAAATTATTTATCATTCTATTTGGCTTGCTACTAGGATTCCAATGGTGTAAATTATTTTGCTCTATCGTTACTTGTTCACCAAAAACCTACAGTTACATGGTATTAAGACGGAAAGTCTCGACCTCTAGTGACCTTAGATGTGACCTGAAAAAAATGATTAATATATTTTCGATAGGGAAGTGGATGGGCTACCCAACGCTGTTTACAGTTTCTTGCTATCTAGCGTGGTTCTCGAGATCTTAGGGGGTACCTCCCCCATGAAAGCGAAAGTGGCTCAGAAACCCAGTCAATGGGCGTATTAATAATAAGGTTCAGCGGAGAAGAAAAATCGTGTGCATGCCAATCTTTCGCTGAGCGACTGAGCTGCCTGCAGGCAAAAAGACGCTGAAGAAAGGGAAGTTTTTCTAAAACTGTAATCAATAGAAATATTTGATGTGGGATTGTTGCTGGGTTTTCCTGAGAATGCCTGAAGCAGTTTCGAGGTTCTGACAGACGGAATCTTTGCCGCAGGGAGGAGCAGGCCATTTTTTAACATGTTAACTCGGGGGCCATTCGCCCCCCAGTCGGCCGAAATGCCCACCCCCCAGTGCCCGGAAATTGGCCCCCCAGTGAAATAGACAGATGACTTAAAATTGACCAAATGCAGACTCTCCTAACGAAAATGAGACAGAACACCACCCGATAATTATAGCTTTCTTCTATTTCTGGTCCCAAATTGGCAATCCACAAGAATTGTGTTCAAAAATTTCTACCCGTGGCTCTCTACTCCATCGTGCGAAGATGAAACAAAGCGCTTAGTTACAGGACATCTCGGCAAAGCAGCCTCAGCATCAGGTAATCACAACGGTGGCCTGCAACCAATCAAACATCCTGTCTTATCCTATCAGAAGCCCACATCTCAGCCAGTACCGTGACATTGCAATTCTAAATCAAATTTACACGGCATACGTTAGACCTCACTTTGACTACTGTGACATAATTTATGACGGACATATCACAGCACATGACAAACTTAAACTTGAGCGACTGCAGAATAGAGCCGCTAGACTAGTGACAGGCACCTTACTCCAGACACCGACTGAGAAATTGATAAAAGACCTTGGGTGGGAATCCCTTGAGACAAGAAGGAAAATAAACAAAATTGTATTTTTTCATACCTTTTGAATAACCCATTAGTACCACAATTCATACGCAACGTTGTTCCTGAAACAAGAGAAAGTAACTTGCTTAGAACCTTAAGACATTCAGAAAAAATAACAGTGCCGCGACACAGAACACTAGCGTTTAAAAGATCATTTTTGCTTACCTCTGTCAAGACGTGGAATCAGCTGCCCCAAAATATTCGTGAAATTACCTCCAAAACTACATTCAAAAACAAAATAAAACACCATTTTGGGACTCCTCTCTCCCCACTTTATTACTCATTGGGCCAAAAGAGCGAAAATTGTCTATTGACAAGACTGCGACTTGGCACAAGCAAATTAAATTCACCCCAATTTGAAGTTCAAGCGATCAACTCTCCCCACTGTGCTTGCGGCGAAACAAAAGAGGACACACCACACTTCATGCTCCATTGTCAATTATTCAACTACGCAAGAGTAACAATGTTTCACGAAATTCTCTCTAAAACCAACATTAACCTCTCAAACATGGATAAGCAATCAAAACTGAATATTCTACTGTTTGGCTCTCCATTAAACAAATCAAACTCTAAAATAGTAGCCTCAACTGTCTTTAAATTTATCCGAAACACAAAACGATTTGCATAGCTGCGCCCAGGCCGGGCGGAGGTGACGGTGAGTGGGCGGCACACCCCATCATTTGTTACCTGAGCGGCGGCACTGGGTGATTCCCTCTGTGATGGTGCGATGTGTTGGGGACCAACCGTGCGAGAGGCGCCTCGCATAAGCATTCGTGCTTTTGCGCCAATCGCGAACAATGTATTATGTTTCGTAGTGTCTCTTGATGAAAATACATGTCTGTCTGTCTGTCTGTCTGCATGATGCTCTCATTTCACACGCAGTCAGTTGTCAGCGGTAAGAGCTCGTTCGTGGATTAGACAGGACACGGTGTAGTCAAAGTGCGTAAGACTGGTTGCTGGTGTGGTGGTATGAAGTGCTTAGCCTTTTTATTTATTATTGTGGTGGTAGCATACATAAGCGTCGCCACAGGCAAAAAGTGAGGGGCCAGCCAAACTTCAACCTGATGCTGACAGCAAACTTCCCACGTTAGTATCAAAAACTTTTCGAATTTGGGCTCCTCGTTGCCTTCCGCAGCGGCTGGTTATAAAATTTCCGGTTTACTCCCATTTTGACTGAGACCAGGAAATTGTTGGTCCAAAAGTGGGCGGGGGAGGGTGATTGATGATCCCAAAAAATGTTCTAGTTATGTGGATAAAATCATTCAATGGCCACGCGGGGTTGGAAGGGCACCCCTGGCTTCCTATAAGATGGGTACTGTGCTAAAAATAATGCGTCAAGTCAATATCAAACTGTCAACAATTAGTTTTAAATAGTGATACAAGTCGCTTTTCTGTGGTTTAAAACTACCGCTAGGGGTCGTTTTAGCCTCAAATGTGGCTTTTGTGTTTTTTTTGGCCATTTTAGTGGAAATAAAATTGTGCCCCTCTTTGGCCCTTTTCTAACTCGGTTTGACTTTTTCTGCTGAAAAAAACCTGGCAGCCCTGGGCAGCATCTATAATCTTGGAATAACTAAAAAATTCATAAACATTTTTTAACACCAACGCGCCTAAGTTTTATCAACCCTCAAAATGGGGTCTTGACCCCTTGAAGACACTATAATGGCCAGCACAAGAAATGCCCCCCCCACTGACTTTTCCTTTAAAAATGCCCTGGGGAGGAAAGGATACTGAGTCTCGTCGCTCGCTGGTACGTGCAGTAGATCAACACAAGTTGAGTGTTTATCAGCCGTGAATAGATAGTACACTATCTGTTCAAGTGACCCCGCGCTGATGTTATGCCGGAACCACTGTTACTGATTCTTGTGGCTTAGGGGACAATGAGTGAAAAGCTCCATATTTTCCTGTTTGAAAGTTGAGATACGTGGACACATGCAGACAAACATTACAGAGACGTGTGATATTTTGGGTACGCCTGCTACCCGTAATAACCCTTCCACGTATTCTGTGGATCATTTTCGGTTACAAGTGCCTGCAGGCCAAGGTTACAGCTACATGGAAGGGCGAGGACTGTGCGTTCGACTGTGTGATTTAGCGTCGATTTAACTTTTACCGTGTGAACAAAGCTTACACAGCAATGGAAACGCTGCCTCTCCATGTGTTTCCTGTGCGCTATGTCATTGTTTTTATGATCTTCCTCGGTATGGTGTTCAACTACATCCTGCGCACCAACATCAACATCACCCTGGTGGCCATGGTCAACCACACCGCTCTGCCGCAGGACAACACAGCAAAGGACAACCAGTGTGGTGGCAACTCTTCTTCAGCGAAAGGGTCACCTCAGCAGGATGGTCCGTTCGTCTGGGATGAAGTGATAACGGGAGAGATCCTCGCTGCGTTCTTCTACGGCTACGTTTGTACTCAGCTGATCGGCGGGCGGGTAGCCGAGCTGGTCAGCGCCAAGCACATGTTTGGTGTGCCCATGCTGCTGGCGGCCATCTTGACCACGCTGGTGCCGGTCGCTGCCAAATACGACTGGAGGTTGTTGGTGGGGTTGCGCGTAGCCATGGGAGTAGTTCTTGGGGTTACGTTTCCCGCATCATACGTACTGCTGACCTCCTGGGTACCAGTAAAGCAGATGAACCTGCTAGTGGTAATAGCTCAGGGTGGCTGCGATTTAGGCACGGTGATTTCGCTGCCGATGTCTTCAGCAATTATTTCATCAATGGGCTGGGAAGCTGTGTTCTACATCCAGGCTGGTTTGACCATCATCTGGTTCCTGTTATGGATGTTGTTTGTGAGCAAGTCTCCAGCCGACCACTGGTTCATCAGTGCGGAGGAGCGTCGGTTGATCGCCAAAGGCGTTGGTCCACAGGTGTCAGCAATACAGCCTCCACTCCCTGGCGGCAGATGCTGACCAGTCTTCCATTATGGGCCTACTTATTCGGTTACTTTGGCTCAAATTGGACATACTACAGTCTGCTCTCCGACCTTCCTCAGTACTTCAACACTATTCTAGGAGAGGACCTATCGTCCAACGCGCTCTTCAACTCTTTGCCTTACCTGGGGTTGTGGTTGTTCACACTGTTGTACGGCTGGATTAGTGATAGAGTGGTGGAGCGAGGCCTTTTCCGACTTGTGAACGTTCGACGCACCGCACAAGTGGTAGCGGTTCTCATGCCCGGCCTTCTGCTGCTCCTCGTCGGCTTCCTCGGCTGCCACACCACTGCCATCAAGTCCCTGCTGGTACTGACCATCGTGCTGCAAGGAACCGGCTACTCTCTGTGTGTGCTGCCCATGAACATGGCGCCCAATTTTGCCGGCACCATTGCCGGTATCGGTAATACTCTAGCTTCAGTGCCTGGGTTCCTTGGGCCAGTGGTGGTAGCTGCCCTCACAGAGGGTCACAACACTGTGGACCGCTGGAGAGACTCCTTCTTCGTGGCTACGGCTGTGTGCGTGATAGGATCGCTGGTGCTGTTGTTTGGCATCAGTGTGGAAGAGCAGCCCTGGAATCGGCAACAGAACCCAGCTGACCACGGGCAGAGCAAAGGGGTCGGTGGATTACCAGCAGAAGGACTCACCTAAAATCAGGGACAATGAAATGGATGCTGCGTTATGAGGGGAGTTGTGAATACTGTATTCTTCAATCAGAGGTCAGGTATGTTTTCCCAGTGCATGTAAATTTTAGCCCAAGATAATGAAGTAAAAACGACTTTTGGAGAAAAACGAACAAACAAAAATGGTTTTAGAGTCTTCCAATAGAGAAAAACTCTCCCCATCGCACACAATAAGAAACTTATGTATCAGATTGAGATACGCTGTTATGCTGAAGGGATTATTTACATCTAATTTGGTTGTGTTCATAGACTCATTGGTACTCGGCTGGGGCTGATTTCGAGCTAATCACTTCAAAAAGAGTGAAACACAGGTACCCGGGATAAAGCACTCAAGTTCAGCAGTTTTCTTTCAAATCCAACTCAGGATTTAAGAAAAATTTACTAAACTTACTAAAATCCATCTTACTAACATTAGATTAGACACGATTTTGAATATAATTCACACCATATGAAAGTTATTAAAATGTTTATGTCAGCTCCTGGTTTGGTACTAATAATCGCTTCAAGAAATCACAACACGCAATATTTCAATGTGCTTACTCTAGGAAATTGCAGGGCTACAAATCTTATATATATATATATATATATATATATATATGCGGTGTAATATATAATCTTGCTCGGTCTAATGCAAAACCTTCGCTCCTACAAGCTAGGCACCGTCAAGGCGACACCATCTATTTCATACCGGGTGCATAAGTCACCAATTCTGGTACGCCTGCGAGACGCTGTCTTGCCCCTTTTATTGCTAAGCTAATTGCCGAGCAGTCATCGGCACAGACCGGCACTCGACAACCAAATCGAACCGAAAATACGTAGTATTGCTTAATAGAACAATAATTTTTCGGAAACCTGCTGCAGGTAGGGTGCCATAAGCCGCAGAGTGTTGTGGGTATGACCTTGGATCCTAAAAAGGTGATAAAACAGAAGATAGTAAAGCCCTAAAGGATTCAAAACCCACCCAACAAATCCCAACCGTTAGCAAAAAAGCAAAAACATAATAAAATCTAAGACGAAGACAGCCCAAGAGGGCAAAAATGCAAAAGTCCAGAAACTAAACGCCGAAGCCCTAAAAAGCCCAAAACTGGCTAACACACGGTAAGAGGTAAAAAAGGGTAAAGATAAAGACAGTGGGATGAGGCAAACGCGTTTCGGGCATTGACCCTTGTCAGGCGATGAGTGCAAGATGTAGGTGGCTAGAGGCCTGAGGTAAACTTTTTCCAAACACACTGAGTGACTAGAGGCCTAAGGTAAACTTTTGGTTGAAGCGAAAAGTGCTGACAGTTCCCAGCACCCATAGGCGTCGGAAAAGTGAGGCCTGGGAGGCCTGCCCCCCCCTATTTTATGGCAAACAAATCATAACCTCAGACAAAATGGTAAAACCTGGCATTTTCATAACCAACCGCTGCGGAAGGCAACGACGAGCCCAAATTTGAAGTTTTTGGTCCTATCGTGGAAAGTTTTTTTAGCCATCAGGTTGAAGTTTGACGGGCCCCTCACTTTTTCCCGGTGGCGATGCTTGTGCCAGCACCCTCTTACCCAGGGAGTATCTGCTGTGTGTGGTGTGTGGGTGTATTCCCGTGAGTGTGCGTATGTATGGGTGCCCGTGCATGTAGACTTTATGGCAGAAGTGGTGAGGATGGTTTTGGAGTGTGAGAGTTGGTCTGTATCGCCGAATGAGGAATGATTCCGCGATTTTTCTGTCTGGGCCATCTCTGACGTATTTTATAATTTTAAAGCTAGGTCGTCTGCTGTCGGCTCATCATTCGGATGCTTGCTTAGTCTGTGATGTCCGAAAGGTGTTTCCTGCTTCTTATTTCTAGCGTCACCTAAGTATTCGTTAAATCTGATTCCAACACCTCTCTGGCTCTCACCAACATAATATGACTAGGCTGGTTCACAAAGCTTACAATCATCCTGTTGCCGACATGTTGAGCATGCTAAGTATAAGGAGTGGGCTGCGGCGGCGCGACGGGGTGCCTGTTGAGGCCGGCTGCCGGCGTGGCGGCCGCACCGCCCGGCCGGCAGTATTTGCTCTGTGCCGGAGAGCCGAGATAGTGGGCCGCGCAGGTGCAGCTGTTGTTACCCTTTCTTTCCCTTTCGCCTCCGCTTCTTATCTTTGTGTAAAAACACGCTGGCAACACCCCCTCGCTCTCTTACTCTCAGACCGTCGTCTGGTTCACATCTGCTGTCTGCTGCCGTGACCAATACTGAAGAAACGTTTGAAGGTGTGTTCTAGAAGAAGTGAATGCGGAGAGTGATATAGAGTGGTGAAATGATTATGAAAGAGACAAAAATCTGGAATCTTACGTTTGTGATGACGACGATGACGTTGGTGAAAACCAAAAGTCGATATCTGGTCTGGTTTCCGAGAACGTTTCTCTCTGCAAGACGTTATACGTTATAACCTTGCACCTAAGGAGACTAGGATCATGAAATTCTGGAATCCAATATCTTAAATGGCAAGAATTATTTTAGCGAAAACCGCAAATCGTTAAGTACTCTGGTTGCGGAGACCATTTCTCTCCGCAGAAAAGACGCTGTGTAACATTCGACCCTATAAGGTTGCTGCTACTAGGTTGAGCCTCACGAAAATCTGGAATCTTACGTTTGTGATGACGCCGATGACGCTGGTGAAAACCACAAGTCGATATCTTGTCTGGTTTCTGAGACCGTTTCTCTCCGCAAGACGTTGTACGTTATAATGTTGTCCCTAAGGGATCTTGGAGCATGAAATTCTGGAATCCCGCAATTTCAATGGCAAGGATTATGATGATAAAAACCGTAAGTCACTAGGTGCTCTGGTTGCGACGAGCATTTTTCTCCGCAACCTATCTCCGCAGCAAAATCCATGAGTTATCTAACGTTTTACGTTATAACTAAAGGTGAAAACTGCAAGTCCCTAGGTGGTCTGGTTGCGAAAAGCATTTCTCTCCGCAATAGTAATCCGCAGAAAAGTCACTGTCATATGTTACGTGAGATCGAGAGACTGGGTGACGCAATCAGTTAGCGCTCGCACTTGGCTCGGCATATGGCATATTGGATGTGCATGGGGTGTCGTGGGTTCAAGCCCACCTAGAGGCAGGATTTGGCACCCTGCTCTAGCTCAAACGTAGTTCATTTTCCTTCCCCCTCCGACGCTATATGACACGCCTTAGCAGTTGGTGCATCATTAGACGCCAAAAATTAGTATATGAGATCGCATGGTAAGGCCATAAAGCACCCGTTTATTGGTTATCAAATGAAGCTTTACACGGAGTCAGATGACTCTGGAAGAGGTGTCAGATGATTATTTTTGACTCCTAAATTAAGGGTCGGGACTCCGAGAAAAGGAGTCTGACACCCCTGATCCCAAGTTTGATGGGAAAACTTCCCCAAAGAGGGGTCTTCCAGATACCCCAAGAGGTTGGACTTTTGCGGTATTACAATCAGGTGTCGTTTTTTTCTCTCAGTGTAGAGTGGTTTTCCTGGGAACGTCTGAACCAATGTCGAGGTTATGACAGTTGGAGTCTTGGTCGGAGGGGGAGAGGATGCTGAGTCTCACCGCTCGGAGGCGAGTGCGGTAGTGTGAGTGACTGAGTGCGGTGCAGAACATGATTGTTTATCAGTCGTCAATAGATAACACACTATCTTTTCAAGAGACCACGAGCAGATGCTGTGCACGAGCCGCTGCTGCTGATTCTGGTGACGTGGCTGACAATGGGTGAAAAACTCCTTATTTTTCTATTTGAAAATTGAGATACGTGGACACATGCGACAAACATTACAAAGACGTGTGACATTTTTAGTACAGTTGCTACCCATGACAACCATTCCAAGTATTCTCTGGAACATTTTTGGTTACAAGTGTCTGCAAGCCAAGGTTACTGCTGCATTGGACTGCGAAGGTTGTGCGTTAGACTGTGTGTTTTGGCGTCAATTTAACTTTTATCGTGTGAACAAAGTACACAACAATGGAAACGCTGCCCCTCCATGTGGTTCCGGTGCGCTATGTCATTGTTTTTATGATCTTCCTCGGCATGGTGTTCAACTACATCCTGCGTACCAACATCAACATCACGCTGGTGGCCATGGTCAACCACACAGCTCTGCCCCAGGACAACACAGCAAAGGACAACCAGTGTGGTGGTAACTCTTCTTCATCGAAAGGGTCGCCTCAGCAGGATGGTCCGTTCGTCTGGGATGAAGTGATAACGGGAGAGATCCTCGCTGCGTTCTTCTACGGCTACGTTTGTACTCAGCTGATCGGCGGGCGGGTAGCCGAGCTGGTCAGCGCCAAGCACATGTTCGGTGTGCCTATGCTGCTGGCGGCCATCTTGACTACGCTGGTGCCGGTCGCTGCCAACTACGACTGGAGGTTGTTGGTTGGGCTGCGCGTAGCCATGGGAGTAGTTCTTGGCGTTACGTTTCCCGCATCATACGTACTGCTGACCTCCTGGGTACCAGTAGGGCAGATGAACCTCCTGGTGGTAATAGCTCAGGCTGGCTGCGATCTAGGCACGGTTATTTCACTGCCGATGTCGTCAGCAATCATCTCATCAATGGGATGGGAAGCTGTGTTCTACATCCAGGCTGGTTTGATTATCATCTGGTTCCCGTTATGGATGTTGTTAGTGAGCAGGTTTCCAGCCGACCACTGGTTTATCAGCGAGAAAGAGCGTCGGTTAATCGCCAAAGGCGTTGGTCCACGGGTGTCCGCCACACAGCCTCCGCTCCCCTGGCGGCAGATGCTGACCAGTCTTCCATTATGGGCCTTCTTAATCGGCTTCTTTGGCTCAACTTGGACATACTACAGCCTACTCTCCGACCTACCTCAGTACTTCAACACTATTCTAGGAGAGGACCTATCGTCCAACGCGCTCTTCAACTCTTTGCCTTACCTGGGGAGGTGCGTATTCACGCTACTGTATGGTTGGCTTAGTGACAAAGTAGTGGAAAGAGACCTGGTCCGACTTGTGAACGTTCGTCGCACCGCACAAGTGGTAGCAGGTCTCTTGCCGGGCCTTCTGCTACTCCTCGTCGGCTTCCTCGGCTGCCACACCACTGCCATCAAGTCCCTGCTGGTACTGACCATCGTGCTGCAAGGAGCCGGCTATTCTCTGGGTGTGCTGCCCATGAACATGGCGCCCAATTTCGCCGGCACGATTGCCGGTATCGGTAATACTCTAGCTTCAGTGCCCGGGTTCCTTGGACCAGTGGTGGTAGCTGCCCTTACAGAAGGTCATAACACTGCGGACCGCTGGAGGGACTCCTTCTTCGTGGCCACGGCTGTGTGTGTGATAGGATCGCTGGTGTTGTTGTTTGGCATAAGCGTAGAAGAGCAGCCTTGGAATCGGCAACAGAACCCAGCTGACCACGGGCAGAGCAAAGGGGTCGGTGGATTACCAGCAGAAGGACCCACCTAAAATCAGGGACAATGAAATGGACGCTGCGTTATGAGGAGAGGGGCCAGTTAGTGTATCATTCAATCATAGGTCAGATATTTTTTCATTCTCCCCAACGGATTTAAAGTTTACCCCAAGAAAAGAAAGCAAAAATGTTCCTTGAAAGGAAACTAAAACAAAGGCGGTTTTGGGAGCCGTGCGAGAAGGAAGAACTATCCCTATCGCACAGAATAAGTAAGTTACGCAGCATATTGTGGTACTTTGTCATATTGAAGGGATTACTTACACGTCTTACACCAGGTTAGGTATTGTCCATAAACTCACTGGTTCTCGGGTTGGGCCTATTTTGAGCTAATCACTACAAAAAACGTCTAGAGGGCATATTACATATAACACTCTTGTCAAGCTCTTTTACTTTAAAATCCAACTGATATTACCAACCTGCTCAAATAGATGCGTCACAGATATTTCTTTACCCCTGGGCCTTTAACACCCGCACTGGAGGGGGTCTGGCACTAACGCGCACTGGAGTGGGGGCCTGGTAGGCCCCCCCTAAGATCTCGGAAACTAAGAGGGTTAGAAAAACGCCACTTGGTAGGTGGGTGGGGGCTATGGTGATCTACATGATGATCAATTTTCATTGACCTAGGTCAATATCTTCAAGGTCAAACGAGGTCGTAAAGGTCAAATATTGGCCATGCTGAGATCGATTGGTAAATGCTGTGATTATGCAGGAAAATGGCGGGAATAAGCTAAAGGCGGACAAGGTTCATAGAGAAGAGGTCTCAAATAGGCTTCCCCACAACTTTTGGGTCAAGGTCATTCAAGGTCATTGACCTTTAAGGTCATCATATGGTATACTACTTATTATTTACACTTTGACTAAAACTGTAGCCACTGTTTGGCGGGAAATGAGGATTGACCTTTTCCAATGACCTTTGACCTTGACCTTTGACCTTGACCTTCGTATTGGGGTACCCTACCGATGACGTCATAGCATAATATATGTCAGACGGGGTAACGTCATTTGGCCGGACGCACAGTGGTCAGTGACCTTGAAAGTGCAGATATGACCTTGACCTGTGACCTTTGACCTTGACTTCGACTTTCATGTGAAGTGACCTTGACATATAGTCCCGCTTATATGACGTTATGACGTCACCACTCGGTCTTCAATGCAAGCTAACTGGTCCGACCGCGCGTTTACGGCGATCTCAAAATGCAGGTCTGACTTTGAAAGCCTATAAGTCAAAAGATTTTCGGCCGATTTTCAAAAAGTCTTCACCAATCGACGCGCTATTAAATTCTGTTAAATGTGGCCACGTTTCGTTTTTCGGCTACAAGCGGTTCTCCGGCCACCTCGGAAAAACAGGTGGGGGGGGCTCCGAGGCCCCCCCTCCAGTGCGCGTGTTAAAGGCATCCTGTTGCCTGGATTGAAAATTGATATTCACGTGCAGCTATGTTTTGAGTGCCATGCTTTACGTCAGATTCTACGGATTTCGATATTTCGGTGCATAAAAGACTCCTCTGATGTGTACATGCATACACACTGTCCCCCCTTGCGCTGCTCGCAGACACCTGGGACCCAACCGGGGCCACCTGTCACCAGTCTGGGGCCCCGTCGCTAGCCAGGCCGCTAAATATACACCCGGACTCCCGCACAGCCGTGGCTGCATAGGTGGAGGACCAGGGTTCTGTTAGACACATCCCACGGGTCGACGGCATAGGAAACATAAGCTGGCTGATGAAAGACGAGACCCTCCTGTACACGATCGAGTGTTTTAACCAGATCCAGACTGAACAGTTCAACGTGGCCTCCACCATGAAGTTGACTAAACCCTTCGTCGGCGACCGGGCACAATGTGCTGTCCATGGTGTCCAGCTCCAGCCGAGTACTATTCATATGGCACGAAATAAAAAACAAAACACTCTTCACACTCGATTTAGAATCGACACACTTCCACTTAACGCCTACCTGTATCCAATTCAAAAGTCTTCAACATCAGGCTGTCCATGTGGATCAGCACTTGAAAACTCCAATCGCTTCATCATTCACTGCCCTCTGTACAACCACCATCGTCAACTTTGTCTAAATCAGTTACCAGCTTATAACATTGACATCCAACGAGCACAAACAACACACGTTTTTGGACATGATTACCAAGGGCACTTCAATGAATGTCGAGCGGGGCCGTGCCATGGCCGGGACGGTGCAGAACTTTATTGTGGCTGTATTCGGTGCGCGCCGCCGAGCGGTGTCCGACGAGGATGGGTGCAACGTGTAACCGGTTGATTTGTGAGCGGCTGCTTACATGTACCGAGGTGGCGGCAATGGTATATGTGTGTTTCTTTTGCTTAAATCATTATGTTCTTTCGTTTGTGCTTAGTGATTAATTTCCCAGGAGTGGCGTTTAGATATAAGCTGCGAGCTTGTGCGCCAATCATTTCTTGATGATCATTTGAATGTAGCTCCCTAAATGAAATATGCACTACCACTACTACCATGTGGCCGCTGGGGGACTTCCCTGTAGCCAGCTGAGACAACCATGTTTTCACCTTCGCATTGTTCTCCGGCCACCGCGGAAAATAGGTGGAGAGAGCTCCCCCCCACTCCGGTGTGCGTGTTAGCTATGTTGTTAAGTGATTTCTGAGAGTTCATCTAAATTCACTAAAGTACATGGTGTGATGGGATTTGTTATGTGAAAAACGTAATACTGCCGCCCCGGTAGCTCAGTTGGTAGAGTGTTGGGCTCCGGCCCGCTGCTCAGAAGCATGCAGTGGCAGTGCATGTCCAGGCTTGGGATCAGTTCCCCTGAGACGCACCGGCGCTCAAAAGTTTACCCGACGTACAGGTCGGCTGGCAACTGACTGATGAGAGGGTGACCTGAGCGGGGCGGCCGTCCTTGTACTTTGTGGGACGTTAAACTTTGACTTCTAAATCAACCCATCATTGTGGGAGTTGCTCATTCGGGTGGTGGGGTCGGGGTCTCCGTGACAAGTCAATCGGTGACTTTAGTGAGACTCCGACTCCAACAGCCGAACTGGGAACAACTTGGACAAAATTTATAAAAAAACTAAATTAAAAAAGGTTTATTTTGAAGTCATTCTCCTTCTCATGAAGCTAACGATCGATGAAAACGATAATTTCCCGATGCCGTGAAAGGTTCATGAAAAGCCTTGATCTAAATTCGGCTAGTTGAGACACAATGGTAGCTAATCATATTATGCATTATTCAACTTTCCACACAAAGAAGGTTATAATGACGCTGAAGTAACGTGCGTATTGAAATATTACGCTCAAAATTTAAATTCCATGTTTTTATTGTTCAAATGAGATACTCATTGGCCTCGGTTGACCTTGACATTGGCAGTAGCTTCCTTCGGAGTGAAACCGCAGTGGTTTTCGAGAGCTTGCGAATGGCGCCGTATACTTCATTTTAGCTTTCTCCAGCCATATTGAGCAATTCAACAATAAGCCTAACCAATATGGTGTCTCGCAGGCTCTGTGAGGCACGGGTTAGGTTGAGCAAATAGTTGCACACGGCTATAAGTACCCTGGTCGAACCAAATGATTCGAGCTACGTCGCCGATGTGTCCTAACTCACTTTCATAATGGGTTGACATTGAGCAGGGGAGGGGCTCTTAAATGGGACATTACAGCTTACGGTCGATGGGAGATGTTAGGCATTGAGTGAGTGCGTGTGTGTATCTGGGGCTATGTGTGGTATATGTTTGCAATTGTTCACACATATGCCTACGTGAGTACACGTGCCGCTGATTATGGTAACTTACACCAGAGGTATGAAAAATTTCCTTTTCTACCCAAGGGGAACACATTTTACTCCGAGATAGGAAGGACGCTCCAGACAAAAGTGGCCTACGGAGTCTTACGAAAGAGAAAGTGATTATCCCCCGACGCAGAGAATGAATAGTTCAGGTGCCGGATTGTGATACATCACTATATCAAAGGGATTAATTCTTCTTTTCTTTTTTATTTGTTTATTGAGCATAACCAGCAACAGGTATGCACCCAATTATAGCTGAATTCGAAGTCAACATCGGATGAATGACAGTAAACATGAGACACTGCAAGATAATAAGACTGTAAAATTGTAGGTTAAAAATTTAAAATGAACAGGAAAAACACTGCACTTCACCTCACGGAAACAAATAAATCTACCGCTCTTAAAATGTTTAAAGTGGATGGCTTCGTATATGTTTATTGACACTGGATTTAAAGCTGCTAATGCTCTGTATTTAAAAGCTGATTTCACCTCAATGAGTACCAGTATCAAACCTAAAAATAGTTTATATTCCTGTTCCCCTGGATTTTTAAACTACGTTGGAAAGATCGAGATTTTCCTGACCTCTGGATCGCCTTTTGGGAGACATGTAAATGCGTGAATATTATGTGAATAGCAGCTATGACTTATGAAAGCTGCATTCCCAATTTTCATATTATTTTTTACTCCGGAATAAAGCTTCTCTGGCATGAAAATGCCCCCGAAGAATAATTTATGTATTGTCTTATTATAGGGCACTGTGCCAATTTCAGACATTTTTCACACCACACGCAAGCTTCTAAAATATTTACGGTGGATTCCTGGTACGCTTCTATTATTCGCTTCGAGAAATCACAGCAGACGATATTTTAATGCGTTTTGTCAAGGAAAATTATGGGCTGAAAATCTGGCACATATGCAGTGTAATGTATAACCTTACTCGGCCTATTGCTTGACCTCCGCCCCCGCAAGGCACCATAGGCCAGAACAGTTCCTTATCATATAACTTTTTGTCTCATTATGTGCCCGAGCATGATTCTTTGTTACACACTTTTTAAGTGGAATGTGTCCAAAGGTACATACAGTCAGAGTTCAGGGAAATTATTTATTTTCCCTGATGCAGATCAATTTTTACCCCAAGAAAAGGAAGCTCCTCCGAAATATGAGGAATTCTAGAATTTTATGGGAGATAAAATAGCTATAGGTATTCTTTAAACAGAATGAGCACCTTGCGTATTATATTTTGATGCCACACTTTATTGGATGTTTTACTGGAGAAGGAAATATATCATTTGTGTGTAAACAAATCAAAATGCAGGTTTTCTCAGAATCTTTAGGTGTGTAATCGAAAGCTAACGACACCATGCAGACGATGTGAGTTCAACCCCGACCATGTGAGTAGTAATACTGCTCTCGCAATGAGCCGCAAATTTCGAAACCTAGTGTGTAGACATTCAATTGCAGGGAGCTGTACCTCATGATGACTTTCGGTCACCGTATGGACTGTATCGTATTTTTGCGTTTTACATGTTGAATTGGATTGTCAGTAAGACTTACCGCTGTAGCGAAAAAGTCCTATGGGACTTAGCAATGAGCATAAACCCAGATTTGATTCGTATTTTCAGATGATGAAATGCAGTGGGCGCGAGGTTCTGAACTCCCAGTTTCTAGAACAGCCCCGCTTCAACCAATAATCCGTCTAGATACATAAAGTCCAGAGCTAAAATACTAAATTTGACCTTGGTTTACCGTCCTCCACCTCCATTACCTGTTCGCACGATACGGATATGTTGTTACGGTACATGCACGTTGACAAATAGGTCACGTCGTTTCCGGTTCCCGGCATTTGAAGTGAACAATGCATGGGTATTGCGTGGTAGTTGCTAATAAGGCGACCAGTGAGAAAGGAATTATTTCCTTTATATACATTTTTCTTGGATATACCGGCGAGTAGCCCATGCCCCACCGGGGTCCGCCGCCCCACCTTCGCCCCACCGGGGCCATCGATGGCCCCCTCTAACTCCGGAAAATATGGGGGTTGGCGCAATTCTGCAAAGTGCATTAGAAAGCTCGCATGAATTCAGTCGGAAATTACTTGCCATGTTTAAGTACTCAGGTCAATGGTTTCACCTCCAGAGGTCAATTTAGGTCACGATGAACTATTTTCACTAAAATATGCAATGTTTGAACAAAACTGGGCATACATCTTATGCCATTAGAGCTATTGAGGTTTAGTAAAGTAAATTTGATAGGACAATGCCAGACCTTTTCCGCTATGTGGAACGTCATGACCTCCCGGTAGTGGTTTGACCTACTGAGGTCACCTCGTGACCTAATATGACCTGAGGTCACAAAAGATCAGAAAGTGTTCTTGCTGGATATCAAATGAACGCCAGGGACGAGACATGCACGATGATGTTTGATTTAGCGCTTTTGCTTAACTAGGTCAAAAGTTATTATCAAAATACTTTTTTTGACCCCTGGTGACCTTGGATGACCATGGAGAGGTCAAAGGGCAAATATGGCCCCTGAGATCCTTGAAAGGGTGTCCAAGAACGTTTTTCTGAGCAAGCTGAGCATTTGAAATATTTTTTGTGACTTTTAGATCATAAGACAGCTTTTCCCCATGCTTTTTCAATGGAAGAGGTCACTTCATGCCTGACCTCAGGTCACGAAATAGAAAAAATCCCGGATATACACCTTGTAGACCCTGGAGGGGTCATGAAGTGTAGAAAGTTTCAAATCGATCGACCAGGAAATGTAGCTTTTATAGAGCTCAAAACTTGAAGTGAGATGACCTTGGTTAACCTCGCCTGGTGACCTGAGCTTGAGTGACCCGGGGTAAAAATTTCAGGGATGGTGGGAAAATGATAGGGTAAGAAGTAGAGCTATCAACTGCGATGCTGCGTCTCGTCGTTTTCTGTTATCCCGAAAAAAACCTAGGGGGCCATCGATGGCCCCCGGTGGGGCGAGGGTTAAACATAGTAGCAGTTTCAAATTTAGATGGTTTTCTTTGAAGTTTTTCAAGTTTCTTGAGGTTCACTCCATTTTCAGGCGATAGATGATGTAAAATGCTTCCAAAGCAATTAACCCGGCACCGCCTGGACCCTCTTCGCACACACCACCGCTTGGGGGTCCGATCGCTTCCTCCCCTCCCCACGATCTCGAGAACTGGAAACACGGAACAAAACTTAAACGCAGCTGGAAGTGCCTTGCCGTCTTCTACCCTGGATGCGAGTTTGGACTATATCTGTTTCATTTTCAATATTATGTTCAGACCTACTATAGTCATATTATACATCTTTCGATTTGCCGTAACGAGAGGAAGCGAATCGTGCCTAAAACATGGTTCTATCTCAACTCTGCCACACGCTAGAGCCTAGAAACTCTTCTATAACATGCCACCTTCTTTGACCTGTCATGCCCTCAATATTGACCTGGGCCAAAAAGTGATCAGTGCAATTTCTTCATTAACCCTCGCCCCACCGGGGCCCATCCATGGCCCCCTTAAGGTTTTTTCGGAATAGCAGAAAACAACGAGGCGCAGCACCACGGTTGAGGGCTCTACCTCTCACCCCATCATTTTCCCACCATCCCTGAATTTTTTACCCCGAGTCATCTAAGGTCAGGTCACCAGGCGAGGTCAACCAAGTTCACCTCACTTCAACTTTTGAGCTGTATAAGAGCTACATTTCTAAGTCGATCGATTTGAAACTTCATACACTTTATGCCTCTCCAGGGTCTACTAGCTGTATATCCGGGATTTTTTCGATTTCGTGACCTGAGGTCAGGTCACGAGGTGGCCTCTCCCATTGAAAAAGCATGGGGAAAGCTGTCTTATGATCCAAAAGTCACAAAAAGGATTATAAATGCTCAGATTGCTCAGAATAGCGTTCTTGCACACCCTTTCACGGATCCCAGAGGACATATTCGCCATTTGACGTCTCCGAGGTCATCCAAGGTCACCAGGGGTTAAAAACAGTATTTTGACAATAACGTTTGACCTAATCAAGCTAGAGCACTGAATCAAACAGAATCGTGTATGTCTTGGTCACTAGCTTTCATTTGATATACGGCAAGGTTAATATCTGACCTTTCGTGACCTCAGGTCATATATTAGGTCGCGTGGTGACCTCTGGAGGTCAAACTACTGGCGGGAGGTCATTACGTTTCACATAGCGGAGAAGTTCTGGAATTTTCTATCAAATTTACTTTACCAGAATACAATAGCTTTAATGGCATAAGAGTTATGCCCAGTTTGCTTACGTGTTGCATATTTGAGTGAAAATAGCTTTTCTTGCCCTAACTTGACCTTTGGAGGCCAAACCATTGACCTGAGCGCTTAAAAATGCGAAGTAATTTCTTACTGAATTCCTGCGAGCTTTCTAATGTACTTTTTTGGAGTTAGAGGGGACCATCGATGGCCCCCGGTGGGGCGAAGGTGGCACCGGACCCCCGATGGGGCGTGGGTTAACACGCGCCCGCTGGGGGACGAAACTCGCCCCTTCCTGGTTTTTCCCAGATAACGCAAAAACGAACAGATGCAGAGCAACGATACTTACAGTACCTTATTCCTAATCAATTTTACGCATCTGACCAAATTTTTTAGGTCAGGTCATGTCAGGTCAAGGAGCTATTCAAGGTAAAGTGACCCAGCCTCAAAACCTAAAATTACGAGTTGGAAGCGCCGCCTAAGGAACATCTACCAACCGATCAGTTTGAAATTTTCACAATATGGTGAGGTCATTAGGGTTTACAAACTGCTATCTCGGAATCTCGATATTGACCAAAGGTGCAGTCAATTGTTTGGTTTATCATAAATCTATGGTGACAAATAGAAAGGCCTTGTTTCCCTATCTTGACCATTAAGCTGATTTTTTGACTATCTGACCCCTCAAAGGTCATGTCAGGTCACTGGAGCATATAGTGATTGTTTTGCCAATAACTTCTTACAGAATTGGAATAAAGCTGCTTTCATTGTGCTTATATTGTCACGGGGAGTCGATTGATATGAAACATATGCAACATAACCATAGCATGTCACCCTGTGATCCTGACGTAGCTCGAGGTCAGGTCATTTTCACAATTTGACCGAGCAAGGTCATATTATACATCATTCGATTTGTCACGATGAGAGGAATCCAATTATGCATAAATATTTGCTCTAGCTCCCCTGAGGGCAGATCTAGAGAGGGAAACGTACACTGCTCTGTTGTAAGCCTATGGAGCATTCTTTAACCTATGTTGACCTCAATATTGATCTGACATAAAATGATTCCTATAATATCTCTTCATCTTTCGAACGCCGTCCATAATTTTCCTTTAGCTGTCCTGGAAAATGAGATACGGACGGGGGAGAAATTCGCCCTCCTCCATGGGGGCGCGTCATGCCAGGGACCCCAGCGGGGCGCGTGTTAATATTTATGAGACATCCACGAGTGCTCGCGTTTTTTCGTTATCCCGCATAGGAGCCGAGTTCGAGGGGGATTTTAAACCCCCCCACCAGGAAAAAGGTGGCTCTGAGGCCCACCGGGGCGGATGTTATCCATGCAACTCGAACACAGCTCAATCAAACAGCACATGACTGACGGACATAGAGCATCACTGACGCGTGATATGCTTGCCCACAACACAGCTATTATCGCATCCACTGACGACACCCGGAAACTAGGTATTCTAGAATCACTCTACATCGATCAGCTGAAACTCACTCAACATCCAGCTTAACCCGCGCCCCAACGGGGGTCCGGCGCCACCTTTGCCCCACCGGGGGCCATCGATGGCCCCCACTCTAACTCAGAAAATATGTGAGTTAGCGAAAATCTGCAAGGTGCATTAGAAAGCTCGCGTGAATTCAGTAAGAAATTACTTCAAATTTTTAAGCGCTCAGGTCAATGGTTTGATCTCCAGAGGTCAAGTCAGGTCACGATAGGCTATTTTCACTCAAATATGCAATGCTTAAGCAAACTGGGCATAACTCTTATGCAATTAGAGCTATTGAGATCTGGTAAAGTACATTTGATAGGAAAATGTCATGCATTTTTCCGCTATGTGGACCGCTATGACCTCCGGCCATTGGTTTGACCTCCAGAGGTCACCTCGTAACCTAATATGACCTGAGGTCACGAAAGGTCAGAAAGCGACCTTGCCGTAAATCAAATGAATACCAATGAAGAGACATACACGATGGTGTTTGATTCAGCGCTCTAGCTTAATTAAGTCAAAAGTTATTGCCAAAATACTGTTTTTGACCCCTGGTGACCTTGGATGACCTTGAAGATGTCGGGCAAATATGGCCCTTGGGATCCGTGAAAGGGTGTCCAAGAACGCTGTTCTGAGCACGCTGAGCATTTTCAATCCTTTTTGTGACTTTTAGATCATAAGACACTTTTCCCATGCTTTTTCAATGGGAGAGGTCACCTCATGACCTGACCTCAAGTCACGGAATCGAAAAATCCCGGATATACATCATGTAGACCCTAGAGGGTTTATAAAGTGTAGAAAGTTTCAAATCAATCGACTAAGAAATGTAGCTCTTATAGAGCTCAGAAGTTGAAGTAAGGTGAACTTGGTTGACCTCGCCTGGTGACCTGACCTTGGGTGATCCGGGGTCAAAAATTTCAAATATAATGGGAAAATGATGGTGTGAGAGATAAAACCCTCAACCGCGGTGCTGCGTCTTGCCGTTTTTCTGCTATCCTGAAAAAACCTTAGGGGCATCGATGGTTAATATCCAACAATCACTAGCACTATGGGGAGGGAGCTAGACGATAATCATAAAGGCTACTTGAATTTCTATAGAGAATAATTTTTGACTATATGTAAATGTAACTGCTTGTGTTTTAACAGCTCCGAAGTTTTAATATTTTCATCATGCCGAAGTTAATTATTTGTAAAGCATCAATAGTGGGCTACTGTGAATGCTTAAAGTGTATGGTAACTGAGCGCGTCTTTGCGATTAAGCTCGTTGTAATGCATCGTATTTTTCAACGATAAATGTTTGAGCTAGGAGCTAAACGTGTATGCTATTCTTGACAATGATTGCGACAATGATTGCATCTTGCCGAAAGAACCGATGAAACAATGGTGAATTATATTCATCTAATTTTCTCCAACAAGTTTCCAGGAATTACCACCTTCCAATCTGCATTTGATTCCCCACCAATCAAATATCATGGAGCTCAAAGCTCAATGTAGTCCATACAATTAATTCCATAGAATTGGTATGATATGTGCACCAGCATATGAGTTACATATTCACGCCCAACTTATCTCAGTAGTGATTTCAGAGACTATTTAAGATGTCAGAGAGTTTCACTTTTCACTGGTGTCCTTGAAGCTCATCCGGGATTTCCACAGAATCTGATTATCTTGCAGAGGAACGACTGAAAAAGACAAGAAGGCATCAGCATGTTATGTCCTATAGTTTCGGTCGTACCTTTTGAATCGATGACTGAAGCCAATGGACAATGCAGCAGCACAGCTAAACTCCTACCAGGCTGCTCTAGATGGTAGAGATCTTCGTATCTAACATATACTGTAATTATTCCGAGCATTACCAAAGAAATTACCCTAAAGAATAAATGTATGGTGCATCACATAAGCTATTCAAAGGTCGAGGCAGCTCTGTACTGTGGATGTGGTTCGCGAGCCGGCAGCCGTACTTGGGTAGGGAACAGAGCTGGCGGGGGTAGGCGCCGAGGCTGGAGAGGTGCGGCTTTGGTACCGCCCGCAGCAGAAGAGCACGGTGTTGCAGAGCAGGAAGAACAGCAGCTCCAACACCTCCACCAGCAGGATCAGCGCGATGCCCAGGTACAGCGACAGCGCGCCGCCTAAACTGCTGATCAGCTTCGTGTTCTGCCGACGCCAACACGTGTCGTCACAGCGCTGACTTGAGTCTGAGGACACACACGCCAGGCTCCATCCGTGACAGTAAGTGCAGCAGATGGTTGTGACAATAAATCTACCCAGAGACAGAATTTGGAACCTTGCACCGGGCCAAACTTAGTTTACGTCCTCCCCTCTCCCTCTAACGATATATAACCTTGATATTGGTGTAAGAAAAGTGGGCTGACACCCTTCTGTTACCTTTCAGGTTTCCCATATTATTAATTGCAGTGGTGTTGAAAATCTCGTTTTCTCATGAGAATATAGTCAGGTTTGGTAAATCATGACTCAAAATGTGTGCCATTTTCCTGTTTTTTTCTGTCAAAACCCGCTAAAATTTAACGGATTCGAAGTTGGTACCTGTCGCAAACTATCCTAACTGTTGCGTTCAGCGTCACTGAAACGTATGTACGTACATACTTTAACTCAGCCAGGTATAGCCCAAAGCATAAAGTCCCCCAGAGCCAAAAGTGTCTTTGGTGTTTCAACCACGGTTAGTCAGGGACACAGTTGTGTCGCTCCTTGAATATACACGTGCCTCTCAATGGGTTTTCCCTACCTGATACAATGGCTCCTGACATATTCACTGTAGGAAAATAACGAAATAACGTTCTGGAGAGAGCCCAGTCTTCCGAAGGGTTCAGTTGATTGCAGCACTTGCTCAGGAAAATCTCCCAGTATCATGAACCTGAACATCAATCTCCATCTATAAGATAATGACACAACACTAGACAGTACAGCTATCATCGCCCAGCGGCGCAACATCTGACTGGCTAGGTAAGTGTCTCGGGTCATGTGGCGCGACGTCTGACTGTATACGTGAGTGCCCCTGTAATGGCGGCGCGACATCTGACCGTGTAGGTGTCTCGGGTCATGTGGCGCGACGTCTGACGGTATACGTGAGTGTCCCTGTAATGGCGGCGCGAAATCTGACCGTGTAGGCGTCTCGTGCCATGTGGCGCGACGTCTGGCTGTATACGTGAGTGGCTCTGTGATGGCGGGGCGACATCTGACCGTGTAGGCGTCTCGGGCCATGTGGCGTGACGCCTGGCTGTATACGTGAGTGTCCCTGTAATGGCGGCGCGAAATCTGACCGTGTTGGCGTCTCGTGCCATGTGGCGCGACGTCTGGCTGTATACGTGAGTGGCTCTGTGATGGCGGGGCGACATCTGACCGTGTAGGCGTCTCGGGCCATGTGGCGTGACGTCTGGCTGTATACGTGAGTGGCTCTGTGATGACGGGGCGACATCTGACCGTGTAGGCGTCTCGTGCCATGTGGCGCGACGTCTGGCTGTATACGTTGAGTGTTCCTGTAATGGCGGCGCGAAATCTGACCGTGGAAGGCTCCCGGGCCATTGTGGCGCGACGTCTGGCTGTATACGTGAGTGGCTCTGTGATGACGGGGCGACATCTGACCGTGTAGGCGTCTCGTGCCATGTGGCGTGACGTCTGACGGTATACGTGAGTGTCCCTGTGATGGCGGGACGACCGCACGGACGGTTGCCGATGATTGCGGCAAATCTGATCTTGTGGGTTGGTATCTTCTTGCCCCTGGTGCGACATCTCACTGTGTAGGTGGGTGTCTCTGCGATGGCGGCGCCGTTGAGGGTGCGGAAGTAGACGTTGAGCTTGGCGAACGTCTGTGCCCAAGTTTCCAGCTCGGTATCTTCAGGCATGACGCCGCTGCTGACGAAGTCGATCTTTTGCAGCAGGCTGGTGAGATAGAAGCCCTGAGGCCAGCTGGCGATCGCCATCTGCTGCTGGTACTCCGCCTCACTGCCAGCGACGCAGCGGGGAGGATCAGGCCAGACAGAGGTCCTGTGGCCGCGGTGACATCGATGTGTCATTTCAGGTAGAGGTCCTGTAGTACGGGAGACAGTGAAGGTTAGTGAGGGCCCTGTGGTAGGCAGGGGCGTCGCCATGGATTTCTTTCTATGGGGGTCAGGATCGAAGGGGGTCTCCTATCCCTGGTCCTGAAGAGGGCATCTTAGCTTTGGGGTCCTTCAATTTATAGGTCATTTAGCGGATTTCTTTATTGGTACGGAACCTCTTATTTTGGCTGTTTAGGGGCCTCATTTGCAAGTAAAAACGCCTCCATGTAGGTCATTGAGTGGACCTCCTTTATAGATAAGGAAGCATTCTGGATAGACCGCTTAGGGGATTCGTTAAAAGTAAAAGGGTCGCCTATGTGAGCTGTTTAGAGGACCTACTTAAGGGGTCTAGTAAATAAAACCTAAGTAAAGGGGGTCTAGGTATGGCGCTATGGGACTTCTTTCATAGCTAATGGGGCCTCCTGCATGGGAAAATTAAGAGGCCTCCTTTATAAGCAGGTAGTCTAGGCTTTTTCATTCTCCAAGGGTATTCCAGATTCTTAAGTATCAATGTGGGACTCCTGAACCAGGTGGAAGAGCTCCAAAAAATCTATGGGGGCCATGGCGACGCCCCTGGTGATAGGGAACTGTTGGTTAGTGAGGATCCCGTGGTAGGGGGAGAGCGGTTGTCAGTGAGAGAACGGAGACAAAACCAGCTCTCACATCAGACCGCGCAGGACAGAGACAAAACCCTTCCCCTCATATCCGACTGCAAACGCTTTGTAGCTTTCGCAATATTTTTTGTATTCGAGAACTTTAAGAGTGATCCGTGCCGTAAGTATTGTTTCTGGAATCATTTGCAGTGACATTGTAAGTTCCTGCAGCTTTATTAGCCACGGATCAAACAAGTATATACCGCTATTGTCACTATCAAACGAGATGACTATCCAGGCACAAAACAGGTAATCTAAGGCACAAATGGGAAGATAACACTAATTTTTCCCCCTTCTTCCGCCGAGAAGCCTGACTGTCGGTTTCAGCGGTGGGATTACAGATAATTACGGATTTTATGTCATCCTATGGTAAGGGTGTCTGCCGTATGGCGTGATTACCCATTAGGCCCCACTCGAGACTAAATGATCCCATTGGCTGAGTTTTTTTTTTACATCACAGGATAAGATTAAAACTACAGGAACCGTGTCTGCTCCTATTTTTAATTTGAACCCAATCAGCTTTAGACGGAAAACAGCGAACAATTTGGTAAGTCCATATGAACAGGGTGAGCTCAGTGGCGATATTGCATCGTCAGCGAGGCCGTCATTTGTCCAGTCGATCAGCCTGGTGCGCTTGGTTTCATATACCTGTTTCTCACGATATCTTTGATGAGCGCTGGCGGAGCCAACCGCTTCGATAATGTGTCCAATGAACACGATCTGTCCCGGTAACAACATGAAATTCGAAAACAACAACATTGTGTCCGATGATGTTCCTGTAATGTATCTACAATCAATGAATATTTTCGAACTAAATTGGTGATTAATGGCTCAATTTATTACCCAGAAGACTAGAACACAGGGGTTTTGGATGAATGACAACAGCCTAAGTGATGAGCTGAGTGTTAATGACACAAGTTTAGTACACAGCACGAAGAAATGATCAGCCCAGCGGACCCAGACTAAGTGAAGAAGGACGTAGTCACTACGTACCCCATGGGACCTGATTTATCGAGAACTGTCACCCTTGTACATTGTTAAATTCCACCTCTTATGCAGCCACCAAACACTGCCTACAGTTAACCGCCGGGAGCGTGTCGCCCGGTCGAGCCTCCACACTCACTGGCAGGGGACAGAGCACCTGCAGTCGGCGTCGTGGTCGCTGGTGCTGATGGACTCCACCACCAAACTGGTGCAGTTGGATTCGGCCGCTGAAACAGCCACTGACAGTCAGTGCCTTCCAAATAGCACGCCGTGACTCCTTGCCCCTGCACGGCAAGATCAGCCCTGGACAAGCTCTGCCAATGTCCTCTCTCTCTCTCTCTCTCTCTCTCTCTCTCTCGCTCTCGCTCTCGCTCTGGTTTACTGTTTACTCTGGTCTCTGGTTTACTGATTCGACCCGCACAGGGACATCTCTGGTTTACTGATCCGACCCGCCTGGGACATCTCTGATTTACTGATCTGACCCGCACTGGGACATCCCTGGTTTACTGATCTGACCCACACAGGGACATCTCTGGTTCACTGATCCGACCCGCACAGGGACATCCCTGGTTTACTGATCCGACCAGCAGGTTCACCCACATCCGTAGCTGAGGTCGCATGGCTGCTGGATATCGAACTCCACTCCGCTGACAAGAAAAGCGGTGGGGTAGAGGGTGTGGTGGCAGCCGCACTCCTGGATGATGTTCATCTGGAGGCATATCCGATGGCACTCCTGCGAAGGTCAGAGTTCACTGTGAAGGTCAACACAAGGACGCCCAGCTCAGCTGGCTTGTGATAACTGCATGTGAGAGTAATAAGGGAAAACTGGGTAACACGCCGCGGGCTGGTGCGGCGTATGTGTAGGATGTACATACATGGCTTTATGTAAGAAAGCTATTGGTTCTTTTATTTATTCATTATTTATTTGAAGTCACTGCAATGCAGACGTTCGCTCTTACAAGCCTGAGAAGGCCTTTTCCCTACGATGTTTGTTTCACTAACAGCTGCGGCGTACTTGATATCTATAAATTTATTTTTATGCATTTTTAACCATAAAGCCAGCCCCAAATCCGATGCAGAACGGAAATAACTACTTACATACACTCAATGATAAAAAACCACCTTATTGTGTCTGTCTCACTTTCAAAAACAGAATATACAGATATGACTTCAGTATTTGACCATCACAGTTATTCTTAACACGCGCATTATCGGGGCCAGAGTATCCAGCCCCTTGGGCTTTTTCCTGATGACCTGAAAACGGCGGGGTGCAGAGCCGCTGCACTTGTGCACTTGCTATAGTTTGTTCTGGTCATTTTGTAACTTGTTTCAAAATTTGGGGTAAAATTAATTTCAGGTCAGGTCACCATTCAAGTGACCACCTCCAAATAGTGTAAGATGGCGTGAGTGAGAATAGGGTCGATCTATCGATCTGAAATTCGTACCACACAATCGGTATCCCGGGTACTACCAAATATCAATCAATATTTTTTGGCTTCGATGATCTAAGGTCGGGTGAAAGCCATGCCCTCTTCATTGGAAATGCATGGGTAAAATAGCTTAAGCCAATTTTTGTCGTTGGGAATGGTGATTTAACGTTTATTGTGACGTCATTGGGTTTGTTTTATCCCTGTGGTTCTAATGATATGCGTTTTTAACCAATCTGACATTGACTTGCCCTAGGTCAGGTCAAATATTATACTTGATCCAGCTAGGTCATATTATATATTATTCGACGCAGATTCGTCAAGGTTTCTAAATATGTAAATTTGTTGCAGTTGTAGTTTTTTATAGAAGTGTCTTATTAATATGTGTGCTTATTGTGGTGCTTCTATCTAGAAGTGAACAATTATTATGTTATTTGCAGATATCTGCTCCAATATAGTGCTTCTACGTCAGATTCTATAACTGAAAATCCTTCATCTCCATTACATCCCATTATATCGATAGGGTGATATGTTTTGGCCTCTGGTGACCTGGCATTTGACCTGAAAAACTATAGAATGATTTCTTAGAGCTTAGGTCAGGCTATTCATTACCGTTCACCGTCATTTGCTAACAAGCGTGTTTTTTAGATCTTCATGGAGCGGGCACCCACCGCCCCCCGTCAATTCAAAGGAGGCCCAGTACCACCGTCAATGCGTGTGCGAACATTTGATCGACCAACGTGCAGCTCAACAGCTTACCCGACCCTTTATATCGCCAGCCTCAACCAGACACAAATCACGCTATGTGCTCCATTTAAACGCGTGTCCTTAACATCCATGTTGGTGTTTTAACGTGGTACCCAGCCCTGGCCTGGATATAACTGAGATATGTCATGCAATGCCGATAGCTACCACATTCAGAATGAGCGCACATGACTGCCTTTCTATTGGCTTTTGCTTGCATGCCGCATTGCATGTCGCAAGGTGTCTGACCATCTCGATGGTTTTAGACACAGGAGAAAATAGTGTGGATATACGTACATGCATTGAAACTTTTGAAATAGGATTTACAAACCACGGCCGGAGCTATTTACTGAGTCTAGGACCCCATTTCATAAAGGTTGTAACTTACGCTAATAGCGTAGAAGCACGAGTAGCATAATACAGCGTAGAAAGTGAATAATCACCACAATGTTGTTTCATAAAAATGTAGCGTAAAGTACAACTAATTGCAAAGTTACGCTGGTATAAGCTACGCTGCACTGGAATGCGGCGTAGAATATTCACAATCCTGTTTCATATAGCAGACAACATGTACGTTGAATATGTCAAACACCCCTGAAAAACTATGCAAGAAGTAGCATCATGCTCTCATCTTCAGTCACTCTCACCTCATCATCATAAAAAAATCAGAACCGGTGCTAGTCTGCACTGTGGTTTTCCCAAAAAAAGCATGCTCACATCTAAAGTCACTCTCATCTCATCATCATCTGAAAGAACTCCATTTCTCCTAGAGATCACCATAAGTGAGTATAACGTGATTTTTTCTTCTTTCTTTCTTTCTTTTCTTGACAGGACATCTGGCCGGACAATGAAGATGCGGAAAATATATCTTGATAAATCATGAGCTTCCTTTCTTTGCCTTTGAAGGTCGGTGCGCAACAGGTTTTTCCTCGCCTACTGGCCTGAGGGGGTTATGGAAAGGGGCTCATACATGGGTAATCATGCTTTCATATCAAGTACCTCTCACCTCATCATCTAAAAAAGGCTCACTTCACGTTATTGGTACGTAGATTAAACATGTCTGTGGTTCAGCACCCAAGGTCAGGTGGCTCTGTGGTGTTTCCACGCCTGACACACAAAATATCATGCTCTCATCTTCAGTCACTCTCACCTCATCATCATAAAAAAGTGTTTCCGCACCCGGTGTCAGTCCTCACCCTGGTGTTCCCACGTGGGACACACAAAAAATCATGCTCACATCTTTAGTCACTCTCACCTCATCATCATCTAAAAAGACTCAAAACACGTCATCATGTTACGGATATTAAACCTGTCTGTGGTCCAGCACCCGGTGTGAATACGCTCCGTGGTGTTTCCACGTGGGACAAACATTATAAAAAAGTAGCTTTTATCAGCCAATGATGAAAACATGACAAATGTATAATTCATTTTGAAATTTTGAATCTCACTTAAAACCATTGTTGCAAAGGACAAAAAGGGTCATGAATATGAAATTAACTTGAAGGTGTTTAAGTTCTTCCTTGCATACCTAAGTTTGAAGAGAGGTACCCTTGTCAAACTGAGCTGATATATGGAGTTCTATGGCCATTTGGTGTGGCAACTACATAATGATGATAGCTATTGGAGCAAATGCACAGGAAAACTGGCATTGATTTTTTTACTTTGACTTTCTACCGTTATTTTCATTTACAGTCTTGGGAGTACAGAACCCTAGGTAGGCTGGCACTGACACGGCTATATGGATTCTAAGAAGAGTAATAATTCAATTTAGGGTGGCTGTAACCTACAAAACCTAAGTATCTCCACCGAGGCCTCGGGCCAATAGGATGATATAGGTTGCTATAGGTACTGGAATGCATCTAGTAAAAGATTTTGGCTCAATGTTCGTTTCCCAGTTACGCCAAATTGTCAGGTTCGTAAGCCTTTCCCAGTTCAATAGCGGTTAGTAGACATACTTGAGTTCCACTAGATTTCACTTCCGTAAAATTTTTAACATGGACATTAGCAGTTAAATTTTGGAAGAAGTGGGATTGTAGGGTTGGAATATTTTGTAATGATTTTTCAGTTATTGCAAGCTCAGTTTTTGGGATTGAAGTCTCACCCACGTCCTCAAGAGATCTTTCTTCAAGGACACGATCCCACCACCCTAATAGTCATGGTGGGTACATTAATAGCAATTCCCACAACAAGACGTTGCTTCAAAAGCCAGCGTTAAACATCACACGAAGCACAGGGACAGGCACACCGCTCAGGTCACCCTCTAATCAGTCAGTTACCAGCTAACCTACGTCGCGTAAATATTGAGTGCCGGAGCGTCTCAGGGGAATCGATCCAAAGAATTCAGCAATGCACTGTCACTACAAGGTATTTTTCTGAGCAAAGGGCCGGAGACCAACGCTCAACTGATTCAGGTACCGGCGCGGTTATTTATCCTGTCACTCTAGAAGAGACCAATGATGGACATTACCTTTTTTCTGGACGTATCTTTTGTTTGTGACCTGAACTATCCAGTAAACTTCTAATACATTTTTCAATAGCCACGGTCACATTATCAATAACTGCCACTCAAGCTTGCGCCGAGTATTATATGACAATAATTTTTTCACAAAGGAAATGAATCAAGCAATATTATACAATGATCCTGCAAAAGGAAGCTAAAAAGTCATTGAGCGCAGCTCCCATCGAACGGCATCTTTATTGAGTGGTGCTTCGCGGTCTTGTTTCAGTTTTCCACTCTAGTCGGAGGCCTCAGGTGGTGGGGATCACCACCATGGTTGACAAGTGGAGCTGCCTCTATTCTGACAAAGCTAAAGCAATGTTACATGCTGTGCCAAGCCAAAAGAGCACCGTTTTTGCCATCATTCGACGCAGAATTATCAATTCGCCGACACAAGCATTGATTGTTTGCCCATGGTTTCAGCAGATAGTTTGCCCATTGATTATTATACAGCAGATGGCTTCAGCGGCCGAGTGCGAGAAAGTATTTCAAAATTCTCCTCTCCGACCCGATATTTGTCAAGAGCGCCTAAAACTGCAACTTAAAGAAGTGACGACATACGGAGTCTTGCAAATCCGGTGGGTCTATACTATACAAGTCACTAATAAACTCGTCACGAGTTTATCAGCTTGCAGTATTTGTGCGCGCATTTAACACACCCCGGAGGGATGACTTAATATCCAAGCGCTGTAAGACAAACCTTGGTATACCCCGGGAAAATAGTTCATGAGTAAAAAGAAAAGCCCCGCAGCACCCATTTCAAAATGGCATTGTCTGCCAAAACAAATGATGAGCGAAATAACTTGCTGCACTGTGTCCAGTCCCCCTCCCCCCCCCACTACATTTTCTTCACATTGCCCATGGCTTAACCTTGAAAGGGGCGCGCTACATGGCTCTTTCCTAATGCTTCTGATTTCACCCTTTCCAAACCGACCCACAAAATATAACAATTCGCTAAATTCGCTTTGTACCCGTCTCAGCAAGCCACGTATGCACTAGCAGACCATTATCGCAGCGCAATTTACTGCATGTCTCATTAATGGCTGTTGGCATCTGCAGCCAAATTGCACGCCAAGCTGACCACATTACTGTAGCACCAAAGATAACATGCTGCTGATGCTGCCGGCGCGCTGAGGGTACTGACTGCGAGTGAGTAGCTCTCATTCGTGGCCAGCGCAGGCAGGCTGTTGTTGGCCTTGGTCGCCGGCTGGACACCCGTCTCTGACCAGTTGCCGAAGCAGAAGGACTCGTACGGGCCCGGCTGGCGATACAGTCTCATCTGGAGAAAGACGTGCACGTGACGTCGAAGGCTAACCGGGCGTGCAGCAGGAGAGATAGGCGGTGTTTAGACATAGCGATCAACTTCAGGGACGCAAACAGGCCTAGCTGTGCTCAGCATGCAATGCCCAGGGCAGCAGAAATCATTACAACCACGGCAATCTGCCGGTCATGGAGACGTGAACAAACTACGGGTAGTATCGTTACCTGTTACGCCTATCCTTGATATCATTATGTAGTTGTATGCATGTAGGGGTTTCAACAAATTTGTTATGTATGTATGTACAGCCGGTTCCATACTGATTGGTAGGTATTAGGCTGCGGTCGCTTTTGTGAAATATCTCTCAAGTGAGGCTCCCTGCCGACAGTGTTGTTGCCTCACCTGCCGCGCTTTCACTGGATGTATGAACTAACGTGCAAAAATTATTCATCGAGTCCAAAATTCGGAAGTTATTAAGAAAATACACAGAAAATCATCGGGAACGAGCGAAAACAGTTTTTTGTCCATAATTTTTCAAATTCACCTCTCATGCAGTTCGCAGGGGCCCACATTTAAAGAGCTCGTCAAAATACATTTCTAGAGACGCAACCTTTTGTGAGAAGTGTAATCATTTTTAAGATATTTCTGAAAACAACTGACACTAATACCTACCAATCAGTGTGGAACCGGCTGTACATACATACTGGGCAAGGTGAAGCAATCCAGTCTATCAGTAAAACCACCGCTCGTGCAGCGGTGCCACATCTTCGAGGTCACTGCACTGGTGTGTGGCGCAGTCCGGGTCACTGACCTCGCTCATGGAGATTGAGGTCACTGCCGCCGGGCTGATGTCAATTCCAGCCTCCTCCACCAGAGGGTACTGGTCGTTCCCGTGGATGACGGCTCGGGCGCCCTTTGTCTCAGCCACCGCGGCCGGCATGTAGTTGGCCGTATCCAGGTACAGCACCAGCGACAGACCTGCACAACCCTCCAGTGACGTCACACTTGTCCCGGTACAGCACCAGCGACAGACCTGCACAGCCCTCCAGTGACGTCACACTTGTCCAGGTACAGCACCAGCGACAGACCTGCACAGCCCTCCAGTGACGTCACACTTGTCCTGGTACAGCACTAGCGACAGACCTGCACAACCCTCCAGTGACGTCACATTGTGCAGGTACAGCACCAACGACAGACCTGCACAGCCCTCCAGTGACGTCACACTTGTCCAGGTACAGCACCAGCGACAGACGTGCACAACACCTCAAGTCAGGTAATTTTATTTTTAACCTAGTATGGTCATATTATACATTATTTGATTCGCCGTAACGAGAGGAAGCGAACCGCGCCTAAAAAATCTAACTCAACTCTTACAGACGCTAGGGCCAAAAAACCTATTATGTAACATGCCACCTCCTTTGACCTGTCTTGACCTAAATATTGACCTGAGCCAAAAAGTGACTGATGTAGTTTCTCCATGAAATTGTATGAGCTATCCAACCACTTTTGCTTTTTTCTCTGTCCCGCAAAGGAGCCGAGTTCGAGGGGGTGTTTGAACACCCCCCCCACCGGGGTGAAGATGGCTCAGAAGCCCACCGGGGTGGGTGTTAAGCAGTGCATCAGAACATATGGATCATTCAAGCTTCAAAATTAATCATCAATGAGTGAAACACAATAGCCTGTGTCTAGTTCAGTCAGCCACAATGATTCACTCAGGCAGCCTTGTGCCACACAACTGAACTACTGTCAGACAGCTTTGTAATTGTCGCCCCAGGCATTTTCAGTGTCAGACTGGATTCAGCGGTGGACACCTCTGAGTGTGTATGATTTGGCCTCCTCAGGGAGTTCCAATATAGGTAATGGTACCATTAAAGATATTGGGATATATGATGATCAATAATGAGAACTACATTGACAAGATGGTCTGATTAGTACTAGGAACATGGCGCAATTCCAGAAAGAAGAGTAAGGAAATGTGGATGCTTTTGACAAATAAAACTAGACTCAGCAAAGGCTAGGGGTGAACATTTTTTCTCATGTTTTTCTCACGTGGAAACACCATGGGGCGTATTTACACCGGGTGCTAGACCACAGACATGTCAAATATCGTCACATGATGACATGTTTAGAGTCTTCAGATAATGATGAGGTGAGAGTGGCGTAAGATGTGAGCATATTTTGGTGTGTCCCACGTGGGAACATCACAGTGAAAACTGACACCAGGTGTCCAAAACACTGCTTTATGATGATAAGGTGAGGGTGACTTCAGATGACAGCATTATATTTTGTATGTCAAGCGTGGAAACACGACAGAGCCACCTGCATATCGGTGCTGAAACACAGATATGTTTAAAATACGTCACTCATAACGTGTTTTGAGCCTATTTTATATGATGAGGACAGAGTTACTTAAAATGAAACGATTATTGCGCATGCATGAGCTTAATGCTGGAAGATGAGCATCATATGAACATACCTTGAAGATACGCTCTAAGTTTATTGAACAGTTCTTGGAGCGATGGAAGGTCTACCAAGCGCGGAATCCACCGCTGTCGTCCATGGGGACCGGCCGACAATTACCGCAGACGCGCCTCAAATTAAAACACGGCCAAGGCTGGTAGATGACATTATGCGACGTATAAATGTATTAAGCTGCATTTCAAGTACCCAATATATCCTCAGGAGCTGCCATCCAAGGGCCAATTACATTAGTGATGCGCAAAAAGTAATGTGTGCGCTCAATATGGATGAGTACTTTCGTGCCCAAATGACTCCTGGTCCATGAGGAAAGCCGTCGCAATTGGCGCGAGCAAACATTGCTGACATTTTGGCCACTCAACTGATCGACCATGCTGAATAATTCTTGATTTCTGTTCGCTTGCTGCGGTGGTTATGTCTTAAAGAGAAGTGAAAATGTCAGCACTTTGACTAATTCATTGTAAGAATGTTGAATAAGACACTAATCAATCTCACGGGATCTATTTAGTTCCAGTAATACTTCGCTGAATTCCCCGAGAGCCTACTGAATTTGGGCACTATATTAAATATTGAAAAAGGAAAAACCATAAAAAATTGTAAAATAATTGGTTATGAAGCAAAAAAGACAAAACACCTAACAAAAGAAAGTTAAAGTCCAAATACTCAAAGAAGCACAAGAAAGCTCTAGACATATTGCCTTTTACCCTCTTTAACCTGCCTTGATACAAATCGCTGAAGAATAAAAACCCTATGAGGATAAAACCATACGACGATAAGGTGCTGCTACAGTTTAATCAATGCATATGCGCAAACATATGCACCTCATGGATTCCAAGCGATAATGAAGCAGTGGACTGGAACATAATGAATGGAGATTCAATAATACGATCTGCACATCAAATTTAATATTATCTTCGTAGTCATGCCCCAATTACCAGCCTCTGTCAGCTATATATATATATATATATATATATATATATATATATTATATATATATATATTGTTTATTTTAAAAAAAAAAGAAGGAAGAAGAAAAAAAAAATTTTTTTTATTATTTTTTATTTTATATTTTTTATAAAAAAAAAAAAAAAAAAAAAAAAAAAAAAATTATATGTGAAAGTGTGTATGTGTGCGTATATATACACACACACACATACACACACACACACACACACCCACACACACACACACACACACACACACACACACACACACACACACAAAATATATATATACACACACACACACACACACACACACACACACACACACACACACACACACACACACCATATATATATATATATATATATATATATATATATATATATATATATATATTTGTTAAACTCCTTATTCTTCTGTTCAAAGTTTTTAAGGATAACTATATTACCCTCCATCCCTCCTTACGAGCCAGAATCATTGCCAGGCTGTATTTAGTACTCACCATAATCTGGCCCGGTGAGGGTCGATTTCCTCTGTCCGGCTCCGGTATCCGCCATGGTGATGTTGCTGTTGAAGGTGTAGCAAGTGCCGTACACTGGTGAAATCATCTCCTGAAAATACCTGGTGAAGACACAGAAACAACGAAACCAGATGATTTTATATTCACCTGATAGTAGTCTTATTAATTTTCTAGACCGAAATCTAGGTAAGTATATGAATGGTTATGCTTGCTGCCTATCTATGTAAAAAATAGTATATGAAAGTGTGCTCAATACCTATCTTAGTAAGCACAGACGAATAACTTTGATAGTTCAACAATAAACTAGTATATTATCGGCGCGCCTAAGGTGTGCTCTATGCTTTCGGAAAGTAATTGCCTGGTGGGTAAACGTGAATATACCCAATTTATTCAGAGCGCTTACGATTCCTGGAGACAATCTCGTCCGTTGAAGCTGCAGCTTTTGATAAATTCTGAGAATGACAGCCCAAGAGCAGCTTTCTTGCTTGATTCTATTTTCTCGAATATCCTATAGAACTTCATTTTGTCGTCATGCCCCTGGTCGACTCCCATTCTGGAAGAAGCGTGCATAGTGTTAGAGCTTTATAATATATCATACACATGTTTACAGGGTTGGATGTTAGATTTGTACAAATCGGAGCAAAGCAGTCCGCTGGTCTAGCTTGATCCAACTTGGGGTTAACCCAGTGTTGGTGGGTTATCAGTCATTCGGAGCACTGAATCACATAAGGTATCTTCAAGAAATGTTAGCATCCACACCGGGTGAAGTGTTCTAAAAAAGAGCTCCTACCCTCCAACTAATTTTCCGAGCTAACCGGAAATCCAGAGAAAACTTTACCGAGCGGAAAACGTCACTTGATTGGTCAGATAACATTGAACTCGAATACAAAATTCTGAGGGACTGAATATGAAAGTCAGACATATTCTAAAATTGTCACTATGTCATGGTATTACCGGCTCGCGTGTTTTTTTAAGAGCAAATGATGCCTTAAGAATGTCACATGATATAAGTTTTATGGTAAGATCAGCTCTAAGAAAGTCAGAGCCAATGTCAAAGAACACAGGTCAAGGTCATACCAACGAATTTATGTTATTAACCACGGTAATTTCGGCCATATTACATAATCTAATATGACGTTTAATCATAGGTGTACGAACTGGGGGGGGCAGGGAAGTCACTGGGCCCCCCCACTTATCTGTGGTGGCCCTCTCCCCACCCGGCAACGGATATAAAATATATCAACAAAAGTAATATCAAACAAGAAACCCACGCTGGCCCGATAGCTAGTCTGGGAAACCTCTTAACCTTGCCTCGGCACCTAAACTTATCTGAGATCCTATCAGTTTATTCTGAACTGAGCGCCCCTGAGCTGATTTTGGCAGCATGAACTGTTCTAGGGTCACTAAGCTGAGTTAGGAACCGTACACTTCAACGGGCCCCTTGAGCTAGCCAATGGCCCTATATCCAGATCCCTACTCGGAGACCATATATACCCTATATACAGACCCTATACAAGGACCACCTCTGGTGATTTTGGTATGGAACTGAACTCAAAATAGACGACAGCATGCGGAATTTTCGTTTCAAAAGGTTCCGAATAATATTAAAAAAAATTGATCTAGCTCTTCTAGAAGCCGAGTTACACCCTGGTTTTGTCAGCCTCCTTTTAGAAAAACTGAATCGCCTTACATGGGTTTAGAAATGATGGCATAACTCGTTGACCTGACCTGACCTGACGTCAATGTTAGAGCACAAGTTGTCAAATTTATCACCTTACAGGCCTGAAAATCAACGTGGGTCTCATTTGAATTGGCTTGGAATCATTTGCGAAAAACTGAAAGGGGTCTAATCGGACCCCCAGGCGGTGAAGGGTTCAGGACCAGGGAAGGCGAGGGCTATCTTACCTCGCGGGAGGCCAGAGACCCCTCCCACGGGTCCCAGGCATGTACTCACGGATCGGGGCCAGCGCTGCTGGGGCTGCCGAGGCCGCCTGGGCCCTGCTGTTCCGGGCCCGAAGCCTGGCGCCGCCGACGCTGGTGGCGATCCAAACTCTCCAACTGCAACGCAGGAGCTCTCCGGATCAAATCGGCACGAGAGAGCTGTTGAAAACCTGAACCTCAGCATACTAAAATTTGGAGAAAAAATCAGGTCCATCGAGGTGCATCGAGCGTATAGTCAATTAACACCCGCCCCGGTGGGCCTCTGATCCACCATAGCCCCAGTGGGGGAAGGGACGGGAAGTTGGAAGACTCCCTCGACCACGGTAGTTATGCAGGATAGCGAAAACATGCGAGCGATGATAGATAGCCCATAAGAAGTCATGTCCAGCTAGTTATCTCAGTCAATCTTTAGCTCAGGTCAATATTGAGGTCAAGACAGGGGCGGATCTAGGAAAACATTTTGGGAAGAGGGGCTAGGGGCTGGAGCCTTTTCCGCCATTGCCTCGGAAAAGCCTCCAGCTTTGCATTTACTATGGGAAATCTGAAATTTCTGGGGGATTGAGTCCCCTACACTTTCTAAAAACGAAAATTATTGAGTTACGGAGGATTTCGAGTAACGTAGACAAGCGGACATCGTAGCTGCCACAATCTAATAATCCAATTTAAATTAAGGTCTTCACACAGAATCCTGCACTCTGCGGGTCTACTTATTAAAGCTGGCATGGCGGCCATTGCCACGTACGCAAGCTAAACACGCACCAACGAAATAACCCCGCTACAGACTACGTGCTGCCCTACATACCGTGGGCGGGCAGGGCTGCGGCTTGCGGGCCCCTATCTCCGCTCCCTTCCCTCCCTGTGCACCACTGGGTCATGACAGGCAAAAAATGTGGCGATCTTTAAAATGTTTTTTCTGCTCTAGTTTTTGACTGGGTTGAATTAGAATTAACTTGCATGCGTCATTCAAGTCCTACCGTTGTGGTGAATCGAATGATCCTTAGCAGGACCATGCCAGGTAAAAAATGGCCTGACCTGAGGTCAGCTCAGGTCGCCATCTGACATAACATATTCAATATTCTTATTGATCGATTCAAAATTATAAGCCAAACGTATTGGCATCAAAATGAAAGCTCTTTCACCATTTCCCATGAAGTGATTGACCAAAGTCTGAACACCTGCTTAAGCAGTCCCAGATGACCTCTAAAAGGTCACGGGCCAAAACGTGCTACATGATTGTGAAGATTGGCCGCCAAAGATACTACGATTTCGAGAATAGGAAGTTATTCTCAGTCGTCTTTACAGAAATAGGCTACTTTTCGGCCAATTTTCATTTTCCCCGCGGATTTCCAACGAAAAGTAGCCTATACTTGAAACCAGGTCATTGATATAAAAACTCTGTTTTACAACTTTTTGGTGCTCTGTGGGTATATTACTTGATTTCAATATCAAATCAATAAATAAGATTTTTTACCGGTGTCACCTCAAACACATTTTGAGGTGAGGTCACTTGGCATAGACGGGTACCTGACCTGAGATGACCCAAGCTCACAATTTTGTAAAACAGCTGCGCAACTGACCAAGGATACGATGCATTAGATACAGGGTGCTTTGCGCCACAGTTTTTTTGGTACCGTCAGAAAAACCCAATAAGGGGTTTTCTGACGGTAACACCCCACTGGGTGTTAACACGCGCATTGACGGGGGTCTGAGCCACCTTCGCTTTCACGGGGGGCGGGTACCCGCCCCCCTCTAAGATCTCGGGAACCACGGTGGGTAGCGAACAACGGTAAAGAGCGTTGGGTAGCCCATCCACTTCTCCATCCAAAATATTTGAACCAGTTTTTGTCAAGTGATATTTAAGGTCACGAGAGGTCAAAACATGCCGTCATAGGGATAAGATGTAAATGATGGTTTTCGGCCATTACATCTGAACAAGTAAAGATAGCGCAGAACGACTTTAGCTATATGAATCCTCGCAGCAAGCCAAATCGAATGAATATATATATATTTTGACCTTGCTAGGTCAATCAAATATTTTACCTGACCTGAGGTCATGTCAAGGCCAAATTATACAAAAATGCATATCATTAGAGCCGCAAAGAAGAGGCAGCCCTAATACAGCTAAAATAAACGCTCTATCACCATCCGTTACTGAGTAATTCAGTCAAAACCATTTTTCCCATGTATACCCAATGGAGAGGTCATAACCTGAATTAGGTCATGTTACCTTAGGCCTTAGGTCATCGATATAAAAATATCGGAACATGTTTTAGAGAACTCGGTGGGCCCATTATGTGATATGAGTTTCAATCGGATAAGTTCACCTTGTTCCGACTTGTGCTATCTTAAGCTTTTTTGAGGTCAGGTCACTTGACCTGTACTGGTGACGTGACCTGGGATGACCAAACCTTAAAATTTTCACAGAAGCTGTAAACATGATGAGAAAGAAGTTATGCCAAGTACGGTGGCGCCACGTGCCGCCGTTTTAATGCTATCTCCGAAAAACCCGAGGCAAAGAACAGCAGTGCCCTTGTTCATTCTAGTCTCTATTATTTTTATCTAGTCTCTATGAATTTATCATACAAACGTGATAAATTGTTATAGACCGAATGAAGACTGGAGTTGTAATATCCTGGATGAAGACGGGGATTAGCTGATGATTGCACTAAGTCTGGGCAGCAATCGGCTTTGATATAAAATGGCAGATGAACACAGGATAAACTAAGAACCCAGATAAAAATTCAGGGACTCGTGTATTAGTTTAAAAAATAGCTAACGTATCCATTGTAATTGAACAATTACATCGGTTGGAAGTGAGACGAAAAACACATATAAAGAGGGACTTGGGTCGCGCAATCAGTTAGCACGCACGCTTGGCTTGGTCTATGACACTCTGTGTATGCATATGCAGGGTGCCGTGGTTTCGAGCCCACTCAGAGGCATGATTTGGTGTTTTGTCCTAGCTCAATTCTAGCTCATTCTCCCTCCACCTCCGACGCCGCCCCGGTAGCTCAGTTGGTAGAGCGTTGGGCTCCGGCCCGCTGCTCAGAAGCATGCAGTGGCAGTGCATGTCCGGGCTTGGGATCGGTTACCCTGAGACGCTCCGGCGCTCACTAGGTTACCCGACGTACAGGTCGGCTGGCAACTGGCTGGATGACCTGAGCGGGGCGGCCGTCCCTGTGCTTTGTGGGACGTTAAACTTTGGCTTCTAAATTAACCTTCCATTGTGGGAGTTGCTCGTTTGGGTGGTAGGGTTGGGGTCTCCGTGACAAGTCCCTTGATGACTTTACGTGAGCCCCCCGGTCCGCCGGGGGGGGGTGGTTTTAGTGGGTCTGGCCAGCAGTCGAACTGAGAACAACATTCGACAAAATTTATATGATAAGAAAATGGTATAGCTCAGTCGGTAGAGCTATCCCACATAGCCGCACCGGTAGCTCAATTGGTAGGAGCGATGGGCTCCGCTCTCTGCAGAAGACATGCAGTGGTTTGCTGGGCTCGTGCCCCGGGTCAGTAGTGACCTGCCGTTTTAAATGAGCAGTGCATGTCCAGGTTGGGGTCGGTTTCCGCGCTCGCTATAGGTCAAAAGTTATTGTACTGTGACCTGGTGACTGGTGACCTTGGGTGCCTGGCGTGGGGTGCCTGCGGGCTGTGTGTGGTGCGGGCTGGTGAGAGGCGCGTGACCTGAGCAGGGCGCGTCGCCCGTCCGTGCCCTGGCTGTGTGGGACGTTAAACGTTTGGCTTTTAAATTAGCTCTTCAAGTATTGAGTGAGGTGATGTTGCTCGTTCGGGTGGTGGGGTTGGGTTATCCTGTGAAAATTCCCTTAATGAGGGGCTTAACACGCGCATTGGCGGGGGCCTGGCCACCTTCGCTTTGACGGGGTGGGTACCCACCCCCTCCCCCTAAGGTCCCAAGCATAACAGTAAATAGCGAAAACGGTTAATAGTGTTGGGTAGCCCATCCACTTCTCTATCAAAAATACATGAACATTTTTTTGTCAGCTCATATTTAAGTTCACGAGAGGACAAGACATGCTATCATAGGGATTACATGTAAATGAAGGTTTTCGATCATTACATCTGAACAAGTTAAAGAGAGAGAAAACAATTAGGACTATTAGAATCCTCGCCGAAATCCAAATAGAACGATATATAATATGGCCCTGCAAGGTCAAATCAGGTCAAATATGGCATTTGACCTGACCTGAGGTCAGGTCAAAGTCAAATAAGGTCAAAATGCATATAATCAGAATTGCAAAGACAATTTCAATACAATATAATTAAGTTAAAATAAACGCTCTATCACCATCTGTGACTACGTTATTCAGTTAAAAACATGTTTCCGATGTATTTCTAATGGAGAGGTCATGGCTTGTACCTGACCTCATGTCATCTATATAAAAGGTACCTGAAAAAAATTAGGGAAATCGGTGGCCCCATTATGTGATATCAGTTTCAATCGGATAAGTTCATCCTCTTCTGAATCTATATTTTAAACTGTTTTTGAGGTCAGGTCACTTGACCTGTGCTGGTAACCTGACCTGAGATAGCCTAACCTTAAAATGCTGGCAAAAGTTGTAAAAGTGAACAGAGGAAAGGTATGCCAATTACAGCGACGCTGCGCGCTGCCGTTTTTGTGCTGTCTTTAAAAAACCAGAGGGGACCGGTAACCACCCCCCGTCAATGCGCGTGTTAAGTGAGATTTTGACTTCAAAAACCAAAATGCGAACAGCCTGAACAAAATTTACATATGAATATGATCTCAGCGGTTTGGGCGTCGTTCAATCCTAAAAAAATTATTCAGGATGCAAAGAAATGACACACCCTGCAGTAGCATATTTAGCCCTGTTTCAAAACACACTTCGAACGATGCTTCCAGCCATTTGTCTGGCGGCATTGTTGCCAGGCGCTTGGAACGAAGCTTTCGTCAGAGTGCCCAAATTTAGAACCTATTACCGGCATCATCCCGCGTTTATACATTGCTTTTGAACTTGCTACTGTAAGCATACAAAGCACCTTTGTGAACGGATCAAAGGATAGCCTTGGACACCCACGGTGGTCGATGGATTGGCTCAGTCTCTGCCGCATGATGCACCTGGGCCTATTTGTCAAACCTGTCAGTGCCTGATCAATGGATAACCTGTAATGCCTTTCATATCATAACCCAAATACATTCGAGTTATAATGGAGAAACAGGTGTGCGTAGGTAATCATCCGTTACATTATCTGGATCGAAACATGTAGCCCCTGCTCCAGTGGGGAGGGGCGGGGCGGGATTATCACCCTGTTGGGAGGGGATTGGGGATAAGACCAACATATATTCAGGCTCTGTCGGGACATGAAACCGGGACCGGTGTCTCAGAGGGCAGGTGCTCTAGTTGAGGTTGAAATTGAGGTATTGTTAGGAAAGACGCCACCATGGCCTGTAACTTCCAGCTGCTCATTGGATAGCAATTAGATAACTTCGCAGCTTTTGAGACTCTACGACACACCGACTGCTGTGGTTATATGGTGTTACCAGCACTCATCCTGTTTGGAGGGCATAGTACGGATCGGAAATACTTATACAGAATACCCGCCCGGGGATTTGAACCCGGGTCAACGGCGTGGAAGTCGAGTGCTCTCCTCCTGTCATAAAATGTTATTGGTCCATCAAAGGTGAGCTCTGGGAGAAAGAAAATATGAAACCAGAGGTGTTTCGGAATGCATTACGTGCTTGATATATCAGTTTTAATCCAAAAGGGTGTCATATTCCCTTAAAGTGCCTGGTGTATATTAAATTGTACTCTTCGCTTGTTTTGGTTAAAAGCGAACTCAGCTCTTATCTCTTATTAACTAGAAAGAGCTGACACTGTGGAGTGATTAGAACACCCTTCCCCTTGAGGAAATGTGGTACTTGTGACATAATATGTAACCACGTAGAATGATTTTCAGTAAGCAAATTTTCTGCAAATTCTCTACTTAGAACTCTTAGATCAGGATTGGTCTGGTATAATCACTTGTAACGTTTTAGTGATGAACTTTTTCTTTCGAAATACTTCTCCCAATCATATAGTGACTGAACACCTCCAAATACTTTGCCGTCGGAAAGCATTCTGAGCAGGTCCATTCACGATCTTCAGGCATCAAATTATCATATAAAATACATCTCAAAACCATACCAATCAAAGGCATTGACCTTAAATGCGCTGTAGCGGTCGGTGAGAGGTTTGGATAGAATCTGAATGCTCCTCTTCCGTCTCTGCGTCCTCACGGCTCCTGCGGGTCCAGCTCCAGCTGCAGCTGTCTGGGCGCCCGTCCCAGCTGTCTGGGCGCCCGTCCCAGCTGTCTGGGAGTCCGTCCCATCTGTTTGGGAGTCCGTCCCATCTGTTTGTGAGTCCGTCCCGGCTGTCTGGGAGTCCGTCCCATCTGTTTGTGAGTCCGTCCCGGCTGTTTGGGAGTCCGTCCCGGCTGTCTGGGAGTCTGTCCCTGGCTGTCTGGGAGTCTGTCCCGGCTGTCTGGGAGTCCGTCCCAGCTGTTTGGGAGTCTGGCCCAGCTGTCTGGGAGTCCGTCCCAGCTGTTTGGGAGCCCGTTCCAGCTGTTTGGGAGTCTGTCCCAGCTGTTTGGGGAGCCCGTTCCAGCTGTTTGGGGTGTCCGCCTGTTTGGGAGTCTGTCCCAGCTGTTTGGGAGTCCGTTCCAGCTGTTTGGGAGCTCGTCCCAGCTGTTTGAGCGTCCGATGGAGCTGCTCCCGACTCCGTGCCTCGGTTGTTCGATTGGTTCTGCTCCGTCGGACACTGGCAGTTCAGCACGTCCAGCAGATGGCTGACGTTTAGCGCCGACATCTGTCCGTGGTGCTCTATCATGCAGCAGTTGTCGGTGTCGTTGCTGAAGCAGCTGGTGTTGGCGAGCTGAGCAGGCACAGCTGGAGCGTCCGCTTCGACAAACAGTGACCAGGTGGAAGGGCAGTTCTTGTCGATGGTGTTGAGACAGTACGAAGCGTCCGCCAACTCCTCAATATCGGTGTTGTTGGAATCGTCTGTGAGCATTTGCTTGTACAGCTTGTTACACATAAGGCTGTTCTGGTTGCAGACAGTGACGGCGGGAAAGGTGACACTGTCCTGGTACTTCACGGTAAAGTCGGTACTGACCGGGTACTCCAGGTACTCCTGAGCCAGGGTCACCACGTCATTGATGGTCACCGCTGCTCCGGCCAGCCAAACGCAGCACCAGAAAAAGCGACGGAAGGGGTGCTTGGCCCGAGCCGAGTTGTTGAGGCCGGCGATGCCCGTGTCGGCTGTAAAGTCTGAAGCCGTCTGCCGCCAGACCTCAAACAGACTGAGACGCGAGGTGGACGGGGTCGGCTGCGTGACGACCACCATGGTCAGTCTCCGGGGGTCGGAACGCCCGCTGGGAACGGCGAGCACGTCGGGCTCCGTCCCTCGACCAGGACTGGGTTGGTGGCGAGCAGCGCACACCGTCTTCGTCGGCGCCCCCTCCCCAGATCGCACCCATTTATTGTAACGTTACGAGTGAGTACGTGACGTGTACCATCATTGATTTCACTGGTCGACAGTAATAATGAGCCTGGCATGTGAATGCGCTTATTTGGCTACGGTGCCGGCGCTACTTCCAGGCCTTCATGAAGTCTCTTTTGTAAACTACAATTTTGAGCTTCAATTTTAATGCTTGAAGAATTTCAGATGCTAGTTTTTTGGAAGCAGTTTCTTAGCAGATCAGTCAAGATGACTCACATATATTCTGTCGTATTTCCAGAGCTGGGATTCAGTATATTTTTTCTACCAGTGGTATCGGTATTCGATAAGTGAAAACGGGCCATTCGGTCCGGTATTTCGGTAGATTTTTGGAAATCGACCGAATGATTCGGTATTTTGGTATTTCGGTTCGGTAGATTAACAATTTATATAACAAACACATAACAATGCCTTTTGATGCATTCTAGAGCCCCTAAAACTCCTATTTTAAAACTTTAACGATATTTTAAAGCCTCTCAGGTCTTTAGTTGAGTATTTTTAGCCTTTTACAACCATTTCTATTCATGTTTTAAAGTTTTTAAAGACCTTTTAAGCGTCAAATCTAATAAGATATATTCAGCAACACTTCTATATAACTATGCAGCTAGAAAAACGATAAGCAGTAAAACTTTGTTGATTAAATTATTGCAGCACGTTTTTATACAATTAAAATATATATTGCACCATTGAGACACACTATATATAACATTATAAATCTTACACTTTTAAAAAGCATAATCCTCTTCCTCCTCCTTTACCACATATCTACTCTGTGTACGTTTCCAGAGTTTCTTCACGGGAAGAGTCGTGGCCTGAGGTACCTTGCCAGCTCTCTGAGTCTGACATGGGGTCCCGTGAGCACTCGGAAGGCAGCTCTGATGCCGGCTCTCTCTCCTTCCTCGGGGAGTGAGGAAGGAGAGTGAGGCATGCCCTGAACATGGTGCGGTATCTAGCCAAGCGGTTTGCAGGGGCTGAAGGTACTGTGAGGTTTAGTTTGGAAGGCGGATCTGCACCTTCCTTTCCAGCTATGGTTATGGAGGTGAAGTTGCCTCGTATGACAGCTACGGAGATTCGCTGCATCAGCAATCCCGACTCGCGCTTGTCGCCATTTTCACGAACCAGATGGCGCCCCAGCTCTCGAAGGAAGGCTGCTCCCGCCCTACCGATCGTACCACCCGTTTCAACGGCAATGGGCACAAAGTGATATTTGTGGCTAATGCTCGCGTACTGTCGAATTTTGCGGCTCTCGGCAGCGGCTACGGCAGTCCCAATTAAACGTTTAAAAACGTTTACAATTAAAATTTTAAGCGTTTACAATTCAACGTTTAAAAAAGCAGCTAAAAAATGTTCAACACAAATAAAGCTGTCTTGGTCCTGCTGTTTTCTTCTTCTTACTCCTATTCAGACTTGCATCTGCTAAGAAGATTCTTTGTCGGCGCGTGAAATTAAAATCTACTGAAGAAAGTCATTCGATAGATCCATTCGTTGTCGGCATGGGTAGAGGATCGGTGCCGAAGATTCGCTAACGGTAGAAAAATCTAACGCCGGGAGTACCGAAATACAGAAATACCAAATTTTATTCGGATTTACCAGCTCTGTGAAATTCTAAAATTATCGCCTTTTTACCATGTTTTATCTATTGAGGAATACTCCATAAACAACGACATATAGCAAGAGCTCGTAAAAGCAAGGTAAAATTTGCATAAGTGCGAAATAATTATATACCTCTGGAACAAAAACAGATAGAATTGAGCCACCAGCCTAGAGCCAGTCCCCTTTTGCTCTGATTGATACCATTTTCCCCACAACTTTCATGAGCGCTGGGTGATGAGAGAGGCGTCATACGGGACCAATAAACCACCATTGCACGGTTATAGTTAACTCATCACGATTTATTTTGGGAAATCCTTGGGTCAAAGCTGGTCTCTTGCAGTATTATCCTTCATCGCCTCCTATCTGGGAAATGGCATAAAACTAGGCAATGTCTACCTTGATTCTGGATTTACGCCGACCAACTAGCGCCTTTGCTATTGGGAGTTCAGGCTTGGCTGACCTATGAATACATCCCCAGTTCAATGACGCACCCCGAGGGCATGACCTCACCTCGTGTCAGCGGAGCAGTCCTTGGTGTGTGTGTGCGTGTTTTTATCACTATAAAGGACTTCCTTGAGTTGGGATGACGATACTGAATTCAAAGGGTCGCACATATCCTAAATTCTACCAGAGGCCAGGCCAACAGAGCAGGCATGGTCCACCAGTGCTCCCATTGGTATCCTCGCTGCAGTTAATAGTTTTTTTCTGAGCTGAGTGGAAAACGGCAGCGCTTGCCATGAAGGATGATTTTATATTTAACGTCACTGTTTGATTCCGGTTTCGGATCTTCACCTTTCAAGTTTCAAATGCTCTGCTCGCTTTATAGTCACCAGACCACCATTGATACCAGGCATTCCAACTCACATCACAACGTACATACATTTTGACGTGAGTTGGCTGAAGGTTCCTCACGAGAAAGTAGCATATATCTAGATCGCTGGGTATTTATGCAAGATTTGGTGCCTCCTAGATACTGTCGGAATCTCGTACCCACTTGGAAACATATCCAATATGGGACCCGTGCTGCTGACGCTGGTGTAGGAGCGGGGCTGTGGCTCCTTTTTGTTGTGAAGTGTTAATCATTGGCAGATCCAGCAGAAACTTTTGGAGGGGCCAAACCAACGTTTGTGGGGAGGGGGAAAAATCGAGATAAAATCGCGAAAACATAGTATATTGAAGAAAAACGGCAAAAAATTCGGTCCTTTTGGGGCCCAAAAATATTATTCTATGCTTTGTTTGAGGCTGCGGCCCCTCTGCCCCCCCTCCTTGGATCTGCCAGTGGTGTTCATGGGATAGAGTAGTGACGGTCTATTTACTATGCTATTCGACAAAAATCACCCTTGACGTCACAGTCAGAGCACATCAAGTGCAAATACCTTATGTGGCACCCTGGGCTGCAGTTCACACAAGAATTGGCAATCAGCATGGCAATGACTCAACTTGCATGTGTTGTCAAGTCATTTGAGCATCGTATTTTCAATTGGCATCGTTCACTGTTGATCGCAGTATGGGGTGAGTTCAACCATCGGAACGGTGCTCCATTTACTTAGGCATTTGAAGGTACACACGTGATGTGTGTAAGCATGGAAATGAATCGTCAACTGTTTGCTAGCGAGTTTTTATTCCTTGACTGTGATCGATTTCGCATTGCTCACTGAAGTCCGGAGCAGAGGTCACAGGTGTATTCAGGGGTCACGGAAAGTGTGCGCCTCGCCAATTGGACAGTCAACATCCCTACACTGTACCGCGGCGCCCCCCAAAAAAATGGACCTCGACAGCAGTCCCTGAAACGTCGCTTCCAAATTTCCTGTTCCCAGGATGCGGTAGTGGCACCTCCATGATGGGGTTTGAAGCCCCCTGGAAATTTGCACATCAGCAGATGGCGCTGCTCTGGTCTAGATAGCGACTCATCCCGACCCTGTGCTCCCCATGGGTTTGAAATCCTGGATCTGCAATGGGTGATACATTTAATGTATCCGAATACTGGGAGCGATGCGTGGAGTTCCTCCTGATTCGGTTTTGATGAAATTCAGAACAATATTTCTAATGTCGTTAAGGAAAACGGCAGCATGACTTTCAGGTAATAATTATTTTCACTCTCGTCGATATTTAGAGGGAGAGGGTCTAGTAGGACACTCCTGAGAACTAAAAATCAAGCGTCGTTGAAAATTCCCATTTTGCAGTGTGTGGGGCCTATGACAATCTACATTATAGCCCGCTTCCATTGGCCTAAGTCAGTTTCTCCAGGGTCAAACGAGGGCATGAATTCAAATCTTGGGCGTGCTGCTGAGAAGCTACTGGGAAATGTCGTAATTTGGAGAAAAATGGAAATATTCTAAAATCGGAGAAAACTTAACCCGGAGAATTCTCCAAATAATTTTTTTCTTAAATGTTGGGATCAAAGTGATTCAAGGTCATTGACCTATGACGTCATAGTATGGTGTATTCCCTACAATGCACATGCACTATAACTAGCACCATGAAAGCCGCTGGGCGGGAAAGGAAGATTAACCTTGATCCATGACCTTTCACCTTGACCTCGACCTTGAACTTTACACTGAGTTGCCTTAACAATAACGGTAAAGCATAATAAACGTCAAACTGGGTAACACCATTTGATCGGAATCACTAGGGTCAATGATCTTGCAAATGCTGGTGTGGCCTTGACCTGTGACCTTTGATCTTGACCTTGAACTTCATGTGAGGTAACTTTGATATATAATATCGTTTATGACGTCACCACTCGGCTTCCAATCCAGGCGAACTGGTTCGACCACGTGATCGAGGGGGTCTTAAAATATCGGTTTGGCTTTGAGAGCCTATAAGCCTAAAAAATTATACCGGTTGTGAAAATTATTTCAGTACTCGACGCCCCATTGAATTCTCTCAAATGTGGCCAAGTAACGTTTTCTCAGCTACGAGTGGTTTTCTGGCCACATTGGAAAAACACATGGGGAGCTCTCCGAGTCCCTCCTCCAGCGCGGGTTAAAGTCCTGAAAAATATAAAGGATATCATAACACCTTATACGGCGTTTCATTGGGAGTACCGGGGCATTCCCAAAGAGATATAAATTCACAGCTCTCTCTGTATTGCCCCACCAGTTGTGTCACTCGCCTGTCAACACACTGTGCCGCAGTGCAGTGCCCTGCAGCTGTACTGTGCCGCCGAACACTAGCCTGCAGTTATACTGTGCCGCGGTACATGTTCAGACGGTGATTCGCTGTACTGCACAGGATCGAGGACTAACCGAATAGTGCGCTTCATTTCGTAGGTTAATTGTATGTTGGTATGGACACCAACAAAGGGGACAGGGGAAGCGTGCCCCCATCCCGCGAATCAGGGGACATCTCCCCAAATTTTGGGACTCGACTAGGTTCTTTGCTTTCTATCCTTATTACCTGCGTGCACTGGCGGATCCAGGGGGGGCAAACGGGCCGTGACCACCTCTAAAGGTTACAATAGTATCTTTGTCCCCAGAAGAACTAAGTTTTAGCCGTTTTCGCGATGTTTTCGTGATTTTTCTCAATTTACCCCCCAAAGCCTTGGTTTGGCCCCTCCAAAAGTTACTCCTGGACCCGCCAATGCCTGCGTGGACAGGTTTCGGTGAAGTACACGTTGGTAACCTTTTTAGGGACAGTCTATATGACCAGAGTTTAGAAAGAGGGATTACCAGGATAATTTATTCGGGCGCTTTAATTTATTATTACCCGGATATTACCAGGGATAATTTATTGGGGCGCTATATGACCCCGCAGTGCCCGCCCTCCCCGTCAATGTGAGGTGCTTGGACAAACTGTCAGCACAGAACCGCGTTCTACTAGTTGATCGTCGCTTTCTTGACAGCAGCATCCCTCTAGATAAACCCCAGAGAAGCTCAATACAAGAGGACATGGAGCAAGTACGACTCAATATTGCTTCTAACTTAATAGGTCCATGTCTAGTTTCTTTATAGTCGCCTTCCTTTTTCGCCGGGTGAATATGTATATATATATATATATATATATATATATATATATATATATATATATATATATATATATATATATATATATATTTATGTATATAATGTGTGTGTGTGCGTGTGCGTGTGCGTGCGTGTGCGTGTGTGTGTGTGTGTGTGTGTGTGTGTGTGTGTGTGTGTGTGTGTGTGTGTGTGTGTGTGTGTGTGTGTGTGTGTGTGTGTGTGTGTGTGTGTGTGTGTGTGTGTGTGTGTGTGTGTGTGTGTGTGTGTGTGTGTGTGTGTGTGTGTGCGTGCGTGCGTGCATTAGAGTTCTACATGTGATAGGAAACGGGATGACAATATTTGAACAGATGGTACGGGGCAAGATGGGACGAAACGTCCCAGGCTTCATTCGGGGCGGGACAGAACGGGGCGATTTCTTTTGAACGTTTAAAAGGAAAAGTGGAGTAGAATGGGACGGGAACAGTTTTGGAAATTATTTGGGGGTGGAATGGAATGGCACAGGCCTAACACGTACAGTGGAGGAGGTCGTGAAGTGTGCCCCACCTATATTTCCAAGGTGGCCGGAGAACTGTTCGCAGCCAGAAAACACTGTTTGGTTCTATTTGGGAGAATTCATTAGCGCGTCGATTGGTGAACAAGTTTTGGGAATCGGTCAATATTGTTTTACTTATAGTCATTCAAAGTCAGAACTGAACTTGTGAACCCTTGGATCCTGGATTCCCTGGTGATGAAACATTCAAATCTACTTTTGTACATAGCTTATGTGTTTCATGTGTCTCTCTTTTTTATTCCGTGTTTTGTCTTTGGCAGGCATTAGGGATGAGTTTGAACCCTCTTAGGATTATTATTTGGTCTTCAGACCTTGGTTGTCTTTTTCATGTGCAGCACCGCCCCGCATCTTTCTTCCCTTGTGGAATGTGTTTCTTGTCACGCATTGGTCATTTTTGAAGTCAGAAAAAGGAAAAACTTTAACAACTTGAAATTTGGTTGCTATATTATAAATAAAATTGCTTATATGAATAGTTTTGAACTAAGACTGGAAACGATCTTATTATACATTCTTGAAAAATAACGATATCATGGTAAAAGGTCTCTTTAGTCATTTGATTTCACATCCCACAACTGAATTTGACCATCGCTTTGACAAAATAACATCAGACTGTCAATACCATATGCTTCCGATTAACACTGATGTTAAAGAAACATTTTCTGTCATCCATATTAACGCCCAATCAATTAAAAACAAATTTGATGACTTCCGTAACATACTTAGCAAGTCTGATGTTAAATGGTCAGTTATTTGCATTGCGGAAACATGGCTTAGAAAGGATATTGAGAAATATTTTGAAATTGACGAATATAACCTTTACGCCACCAGTAGAATTAACGTCCAGGGGGGAGGAACAGCTATCTATGTACATAAACAGTATGACAGCAAGAGAAGGGTGGATCCTGAACTTTCCCAAACTGAATCGACATTCGTTGAGCTGACTAATTTAAAAGGAAAACATGACAAAAAACTTGTGATTGGTGACATTTACAGACCTCCAAGTCAAGACTACAACATATTCATGGAAAAAATTGAGAGTATTCTAGGACTATTAGATAATTGTCAAATGAAATGTATATTGGCAGGAGACTTTAACTTAGATCTCTTAAAAATGCAAGAAGACAGAAAAGTTCTGATGTTTATGAATTTGATGCAATCATACAATTTATTACCATTAATTTCAAAACCAACCAGAATATCAACACATGGGGGCTCCCTTATCGATAATATATTCATAAATGATTTAAATCAAGTGCGTTCATCGGGTATAATAATTGATGACCTATCTGATCACCTTCCTATCTATATGTGTATCGAAGTAAAATCAATAGAATTTAACAGAAGGAAACCAGTAAAAATTTTTGATAAGAGAAAGGAAACTGAATTAAATGACTTCCTGGTATCCAAATTGCAAAACTTTCAGAACATAACCGATCCAAATGAAGCTTGTAAAGTAATCATAAATGCCTATAAAATGGGAGTTGAAGAGTTTTCTAAGTCCTTTGTGCCTAGTAGAAGAAAAACCCCAATAAAGCCATGGATCTCACCAGGTATTTTGGCTTGCATTAATCAGAAGAATAAACTCTATCGGAAATATATTCTATCTAAAGACAAAGATAATTCAAATAATAGGTATGTTGGTGAACCAAACCATGAGGAAAAATATAAGCAATATCGAAACATACTGACTAAAATAATTAAAGATACTAAGCGAGATTATTATAAACACATGTTTGAGTTGCATAAGGGTGATGGAAAACAAACATGGAATTTACTAAATGAAGTAATTAATAGAAAAACCTCTAAAACTAGCTCATACCCCAAAGTTTTCATTGACGAGAAAAACAAACGTTATGAAAATGAGGATATCTCAGATGGTTTCAACGATTTTTTCTCTTCCGTAGGTTCGAAACTTGAAAAGGAAATCCCAGTGTCTGATGTAGATCCAACAAGTTATATTGAAAATTATACACATCCCCCACATCTTTCGGAACTCTCAACTAACCAGCAACAGATTGAGGATGTTATCAAATCGCTAAATTCTGTGGGTGGTGGCGTTGACGGCATAAATACTCATCTCCTCCTTTGCACTTACAAAAGATGCCTTAACAACTTGACATACTTTTTCAACATTTGCTTGCAAAATGCTGTGTTCCCAGATATTTTGAAAATTGCATCGATTGTGCCTGTTTATAAATCTGGCGAAAACGATAAATTCACAAACTACCGTCCCATTTCCTTGTTGCCCATTTTTTCCAAGATTCTTGAACGACTGATTTATAATTACTTTTCGGATTATCTGACTCAACATGATATTTTGTACCCATTGCAATTCGGCTTTAGGAAGAAGCATAGTACCTATATGCCATTGGCGCACCTCTATGACAATGTGACAAAATTTCTGGAAAACGGTCATGTTTCGTGTGGAATATATCTTGATTTGAAAAAAGCGTTCGATACGGTTAGCTTAAGTATACTCTTACGTAAAATAAATAAAATTGGCATACATGGAAAATTATATAAAATCATTTGCTCCTATGTATCAAACAGATATCAAAAGACAAGGATAAATGAAACTCTATCAAAACCTAGAAAAATAGACACTGTTGTTCCACAGGGGATCAATATTAGGGCCTTTGTTATTTATAGTATATATAAATGACCTTTATAAAGTATCAAATGACTGTACATTTTACTTGTTTGCGGACGACACTGCTATCATCATAACAGAAGAAAATTCAGCAAAGCTTCAGCTTAAGGTAAAAAATATCCTGCCTAAAGTATCAGAATGGTTCAAAGCAAATCGTCTATCATTAAACGCCTCTAAATCACATTATCAACTTTACTCTGGGTGTGCATTGGAAAATCTTGATGTGACTTTGAACAGTGTACAAATCTCAAGGGCGAAAAATATACGTTATCTAGGAATAAATATTGACGAAAAATTAAAATGGGACTCTCATATTTCAAATTTATCCACAGTTATAAGTAGGAATCTCGGCATAATGAGCAGAGCTAAATTCTTTATGTCAACACGTGAATTACTTTGTCTTTACAATGCCTTAATCTTGCCCCATTTAAATTATTGCGCGCTTGTCTGGGGTAGTAATTATGAATCCAGACTAGATAAAATCATTAAACTTCAAAAACGAGCAGTTAGAATTATAACGAAGAAACCCTTTTACTATCCAACGAATGAACTATTTCTTGAGCTAAAAATTCTGAAGTTTCCAGAACTAGTATCGCAACAAAAAATAGTTATTCTATCAAATGTATTGAATGGTACGATGCCAACTGTGATGTCTTCAATGTTTCAACTCCACCGAGCAAATAACACTAGACTAGTACAACATTTTGAAGTACCTTTAGCCACCACAAATTACAGAAAATTTTCTATTACATGTTCTGCACCAGAAATTTGGAATAAAACTTTATGTGCCAAATTTAGGACTACGGAAGATGTACCCCTAAACAAAAACACACTAAAAAAACATGTAAGGGATATCTTCCTTGCCAAATATAGAACAAATAATGAGTAACCAACGTGACCATGGCCGTGAAATTTATAGTGGGGGAAGACATGTGAACCTTGGTAATGGGGCTGCACATTGAAGACTGTAATTGTGTCCCAATAAATGCTTCCTAGTGTATATGTGTAGGTTTGTGCGTGTTGCATGGGTGTTGTGCATGTTGCATGGACGTTGTGCATGTTGCATGGGCGTTGTGCATGTTGCATGGACGTTGTGCGTGTGTACGTGTACGTGTGCGTGTACGTGTACGTGTACGTGTGCGTGTGCGTGTGCGTGTGCGTGTGCGTGTGCGTGTGCGTGTGCGTGTGCGTGTGCGTGTGCGTGTGCGTGTGTGTGTGTGTGTGTGTGTGTGTGTGTGTGTGCGCGTGCGTGCGTGCGTGCGTGCGTGCGTGCGTGCGTGCGTGCGTGCGTGCGTGCGTGCGTCTGACTCCCTGCTGCGCTTGCTTGCTAGTTTGCCTGCTTGCTTGCTTGCCTATGCCTGCATGTCTGCCTTAATTTGCTTACTGTCTTCCGAGTTTTCTGGCGAATGTTACTAGGCCTCTATCTTTTCGCCAGAATCTCGGAGGGGCTAACACGAATCTCCAGTTTTGGGTAGTCCCGTTTGGAAAAAGACTAACAATCTAACCGGTAATGAGCTAAATTATTGTGCATTTAACCTAAATAGACCTGTATTCCTGCTCCCTGTATATTTACAGGGAGCTACTACTGGCAGTTTTTACTAATAGTATTGATATTTATTATGCTTTCTCTAAGTTACTTTCTTTTTCCTAGCAGGGCGTGCCGCGACTTGTAATATTTTATGTTCTGGTGGTGTTAACGTAAGGGTACTGTTGTCGTTGGGATCGCGGAGGGGGCACGCCTGGCTACCCGATTAAATGGGTGGCGGACCTTTTCTAGCAATAGAATTGCATGTAAAAAAAAAACTGTCTTTTGGACCGTCACAATGGCGCAGGCGCACCAGTTCGCTTGCACTGTGGACCGGGTGGTGACGTAATAAGATCATTTAATCTAGATTATAGGTCAAGCTCACCTCACACAAATTGTAAGGTCAAAGGTCACAGGTCAAGGTCATACTAGCATTTTCAAAGTCATTGACCCCAGTGTTTAGGGAAGATGATACAAAGTATTTTATGCTATGAATTCATGTTTAAGTTTACCCAATATCAAGGTCAAGGTCACACGTCAGGTTCAAAGGTCCTTGTTCAAGATCAAACCCTTATTTCCTGCCCAAAGACTGCTATAGTGCTAGTTATGTTATACATTATTGGGATTATGTTACATTTTTACATAGCATGTCAGTGACCTTGAATGACTTTGATATCAAGATTTCGTAGGAAATTATGTGAGACTTTCTTTCTATGACCTTAGTCCGTTTTAGTGTATTCGCGGCTTCTTTTTGTACAACATTTCCCAATAAGTCACCAGCACGGTCCCGACCCGACGTTTATGGCCTCGTTTTGCCTTGAAGATATTTCCCTAGGTCAACGCAAATTGGCCATAATGTAGATCATCATTGCTCTCGCACACCCCCAGATGGTCGTTTTTCTAACCCGCTTTAATTCTGAGATCTCACGGGGGCACTTTAGGACCCCTCCACTGCACGTTTTCGCCAGACCCCTCTCCACTGCGCGTGTTAAGCGATACGGAATGGGATGGGACCGACTTAAACGGTGCAGATATCGATGGACACTACGAATATTGTTACCGCCGTTATAACGCCGGTTTCGATTGAAGGGAGTATTAATATGTGTGTATCTGTTCTGTAAGGTGTAGACAGGGCGTTAATGGCCTCACTTGTTGCCTCATGCTAAGGCTTTTGAATGGAGGCGTAGTTACAAAGGAGCAAGTTTGTTCGTTTGATTAAATATCAACTGAGATTTCCAGAGCACCTGCATGACAGAGCACGGAGTACGTAATCATTCGCCCTGACTCAGTGTCATTTGGCTTACCTACAGATTGTCTTGAAGTTCGTACTAATGTTCAGTAAATTGTCGTATGTGTTCGTCATTTTCAGTACAAGTTAGAGTTAGATGTCGTGAGTTAGAGTCTATCTGTCGTGAGTCAGAGTTTATCTTTTGTGAGTCATTGGTTAGATTGTGAGTGTTCAATGAGAGTGTAAATGTTTATGTTTACGGTGTGATTATTTCGTGAGGTGATGTTTGTCTAATTGTTGTTTTCCGTTTCGCCAGTTTTTACGTCACTTGGCTTTCGGCTGTCATTGCGAGACATCACTTCCGGGAAATATAGAACCAAAGTGCCCAGTAGTGTATTTTTCGACAACTAACCCATGTAGCCGGGGCGAGAACAAATATTGTCCCACGCCGACCTCTACTGTGTACATACATAACTAGTACCCCTGATGTGCTTATTTGCCCCGAGCCGTTAGACCCGTCAAACCTGGTCGCCATTAGTAGTCATACCCAACAGGCATTGAAGTGACGATGGGAGGTTTAGAACGAACGCTGTTTGTACTATACTTTCGATCAGAGCAAACGCTGTTCTGGCCCTAACATTCACGCGCAGTGGCAATGTGCATACAGTGTCCGCTCGTTTCAGATAGGCTATAGTAAAAGTGCTTAGGAGGGCGTTCACCTATTCCAAAAGTGTTGGCAAACATAGTAGTCACGTGGTAGCGTCAACACAGCAGCAACACAGCTGACGATGGCCGAACAAACAGGTTGGCAAACACCTCCGGTTAGCTTCCAACCAATCCTCCACCAACGACACCACAAGCAAACGTCTTATGTATCGGCGTACAAGCTAAGCCCAAGGCGAGCACTTTTGAAAGTCTCGGATGATCGCCTCATAGTGATTGAAAGCCTCGGGTGATTGCCTGGTAAATGAGTAGACTATTACTTGTGAACTATCGCTGGGTACGTGGCCGATGAAGATATTACTGTCATTGAGTCTTCACTGGCCGAAAATGTGTTTGATAAAGGTATCGTTTTCGGGCGACGTTTGTGCCCAGGACGAGCTAGCTGCGTTGCCAACGCTAAGCTACAGCGTTCCTGATGTTTTATGTTATATAATTTACACATATTTCCAGTGCATTTTCCCCAAATTTCACAAAGTATCAATGAAAGAAAATGACACCATATGATGGTTCAAATGGGAACTTTTGAAAACTCGAAAGAACACTTCATTTTTGTTGGTTGCATTTGGTTCCTGCGTTACAATATAAAGCTAGATAGACGGCTGCAGCGACCTCTTCACGGCAAATCGAATAATTTATAATACCTATGACTATACTAGGTAAAAAAAAACAAGAACAACCTGACCTCAGGTCAGGTCAAGGTCACTTTCCAGCCCAGCATAGTCAATATGCTTATCAATCGACTCGCAAGAGCAATCCAAAAGTAATTGTATCAAAATAAAAGTGCATCATCATTTCCTGCAGTTATTAACCAAAGTTTTAAAACTGCTCAAGTAGCCCAAGATGACCTCTCAGAGGTTACAGGTCAAAAGTTGCAACATGAAAGTAGAAAGGGGCCCAGGATAGTACGATTTGGAGAATATGAAGGTATTCTCAGCCGTACTTACCAAAATACAGCCCAATTTCTGTCTTCCCATGCATTTCCAATGGACTGCTCATGATCCGTAACTGACTCTGGATCATCGATAAGAAAAATCCCGGAATATATTTTGTAGCACTCGGTGGGTCCATTATGTGGTATAAATTTAAATCCGATAGATTCACCCAAATCTTATTTATGCCACTTTAAACATTTTTGGAGGTGAAGTCACTTGACCTGTACTGTTGACCTGACCTGAGATGAGTTAACCTTAAAATATTGTGTTAAGTTGCAGAATTGATCAAGGATAAGGTGTTCGAAGAACAGCGGCCTTTCGCGCCGCCGTTTTTCTTGTGGTTAAAACCATTTTTCCCATGTATTTCCAATGGAGAGGTCATGGCTCGTACCTGACCTAGGTCATCGATATAAAAAATACCAGAATACATTTTAGAGAACTTGGTGGGGCCATTCTGTGATATGAGTTTCAATCGGATAAATTCACCTTGTTCCGACTAATATTATATTAAACTTTTTTTGAGGTCAGGTCATTTGACCTGTACTGGCGACCTGACCTGAGATGAACTAACCTTAAAAATTTGACAAAAGTTGTAAAATTGATGACAGAAAAGGCCTGTCATGTACGATGGCCTACGCGCCGCCGTTTTTATGATATCTCCGAAAACCCGAGGGGGACGGGTAGCCGCCCCCCGTCAATGCGCGTGTTAAGCACTTCATTGGGACTTTGCTGCACATTTTGGTTGGAGTGCCCAAATCACCATCGTGGGTGCCCAGTTATTCATTGGGGTGCCGGGGCACCCCATAGAGATAGAAATCAAAATCCCCTGACTGCTCCTGAACATTAGCGGATCCACACTGAAAACAAAACGACACAATGCCAGTGTGTCAGATAAATAAACACACGCGCCTTGGGTGAGCAACCCACGCTGGATGTGTTTTGCACCGGCAGCACAGCCATCAAGAGCAGCTTTGGAGGGGCCGAGGCAGGGTCAGATTTGATACTATTCCTATATTCCAGCCATGAGGATTGGGTACCCTTCTTCATTCCAATACGCACCGCATGATACCGAGGTCTCTATCACCACCCGTTACTAAATTATTCAGTTAAAACCATTTTCCCGTGTATTTCCAACAGAGATGTAATGGCTCGTACCTGACCTTAGGTCATCAATATAAAAATACCGGAACATATTTTAGAGAACTCGGTAGGCCCATTATGTGATATGAGTTTGAATCGAATAAGTTCACCCTGTTCCGACTTATGCTATCTCAAACTTTTTTGAGGTAGGGGGAGAGTGCCCATATTGCGCCACCTTAAGGAAAACACTGAATTGCTAAGAGAGTGTGACCTACAAGGTTGTTTTTTTGTAAACGGTTAAAATGATCATTTCTCCGCCAGTTTTCGTCCTTTATAGACAGTTGCACGACCTGCACAATCTATACTCATGTTTTCCCCGGAAGGCTACAAAAGGCGCAATAAGGACACCCCTGCCCTGAAAGCGCCACCGTATGGTCCTTATTGCGTCGTTGTTGTTTACTTGTTTCGCTACGATGTTATGCAGGCAAAAGCGTATTGTTGGAATTTATGTGTGCCTCTCGTCGTATGGGCTCTGATTCATGTCTCAATTACGTTTTTTGTTAGACATCGTATGATATAAATGGTCCTCATGGAACCTAGGCTGATTTGTCTCCCACGGGTTTGACCTTATTGGAGCTGTATTGTCATCATACTGTCTCTTGCCAAATATTTTCCCTCGTTCTAGGAACTTTCAAATTAATGTTTATTCGGGTCTTTGTATTTCAACTGTGCGCTCACATACATAAACCCACGTGTGAGCACAACAACGCCGATTGATCGTAATGCATCAATAATTGGTCCGCAATGCGCTAGCCTGACGCATTCGGGGCGGCCGCCGGGGGTGCAAATAAGACTTGTGCTCATTGGGTCCAAAAATGGCTCTACAAATACGTTACGCTATAAAACAATAGCGCGAATGGCAAACAAAAAAGGGAAAGACTCCTAAAATACGATAAAATGCCCCACCCCAGGGTCCCTGAGTACCTAATGAGGAGCAGGAATACACGATTTATTCATATCAAATATGTTAAGGAAACTAATATAATTTTTCAAACAATTGACACAATTGCCTCATTCAACTCTCGTGCAGGAAAACGCCATGCCAGCTAAATCTAGCACTGCCAATTGTGATGAAAATATTATTGTTAGAATCACACCAGCAGGACGGGAGATATAGCGAGTGGCGCAATTAGGCAGGGGTGCACAATCAGGGCACTCTCCCCTCATAATAAAAAAATTTTTGGGGCTTGTCGACGCACCAACTGCCAGGGCCATATGACGTTGTAAACTCTTTCCCCTTCGGAAGGGTTTCTCGGGAGCCAGCTTGCGCCTTTTTCAGGGAAGCCGTCAGGCCTTGAACCCGTGTCGTCTGCGTGGAAGGCAGCTGAGCTGACCACTCACTACCGCGCACCCTTTTTTAGGTCAGTTCACGTGACCTGTACTGATGACCTGACCTGAAATGACCTAACCTTAAAATTTTCACAAAAGTTGTAAAAATGATGAGAGAAAAGATATGCCAAGTACAGCGGCGCCACGGGCCGCCGTTTTTATCTTCTTTCCGAAAAACCCGAGGGGGACAGATACCCGCCCCCGTCAATCCGCGTGTTAACACGCGCATTGACGGGGTCTGAACCACCTTCGGATTGACGAGGGGGCGGGTACCTGACCCCCCCTAGGATCTCGAGAACCACGGTAGGTAGCAAAAAACGGTAAACGGCGTTGGGTAGCCCATCCGCTTTCCATCGAAAATATTTGAACCATTTTTTTGTCAGGTCACATTTAAGGTCACCAGAGGTCAAAAACATGCCGTCACATGCCGTCGTAGGGATAATATGTAAATTAAGTTTTTCGGCCATTACATCTGAACAAGTAAATATAGAGCAAAACGACTTGAACTATATGAATCCTCGCAGCAAGCCGAATCGAATGATATATGATTTGACCTTGCTAGGTTAAATCAAAGATTTGACCTGACCTGAGGTCAGGTCAGGGTCAAATCATATAAAATGCATATCATTAGAACCGCAAAGCCAAGGCGAGTCTAATGAAGCTAAAATAAACGCTCTATCTCGATCAGTTACTGAGTTATTCCGTAAAAACAATTTTCCCATGTATTTCCAATGGAGAGGTAATGCCTCGTACCTGACCTTAGGTCATCGATGTCAAAAATACCGGAACATATTTTAGGGAACTCGGTGGGGCCATTATGCAATATGAGTTTCAATTGGATAAGTTCACCCTGCTCCGACTTATGCTATATTAAACTTTTTTTGAGGTCGGGTCACTTGACCTGTACTGGTGACCTGACCTGAGATGACCTATCCTTAAAATTTTCACAGAAGTTGCAAAAATGATGAGGGAAAAGGTATACCAAGTGCGGCGGCGCTGCGCGCCGCCGTTTTTCTGCTGTCTCCGAAAAACCCCAGGGGGCGGGTACCCGCCCCCTCCGTCAATGCGCGTGTTAAATATAGGTACCTACCTACCTAGCATTTTTGTTCTCTTTAAGTTTGAGGGCTTTAAAATGGTGTTAAGCATGAGGCTCGTGGGAAAGCTAAAACCAGGAGCGTCGGAACTATGTTCAAAGTTGGGGGGGCAGCGGGAATTTTCAAGTCATTTATTTCCAGTCAACGCCATAGGGTTAATGGTTAAGAATCATGAAAGTTGGGGGGGCAGCTGCCCCCTGCCCCCCGGCTCCTACGTCCCTGGCTAAAACACACTTTATTCGAGGCTTACCTACTTACCCACTATTACCTTTTGTACCTATCGGGTTTAGGTATCAGTATTTTCTAATTTGGGTACTCCACTAATTTTGTACAAATCCACACCCGCCGCGCATGACAGCTGGTTAGCAATGCGCTCAAATGCGTACGCTTGGGAATAGACGGGGAGGTCAGGCGCGGGCCTGCCCCCGCCACTTTTAAAAAACAATCCCATTTAAGCTAAATAGAGAAGAAATGGGAAATATTCTGCAACCGGCCAGACCGGAAGACATTGACGAACCCAAACCCGATGAGTTTTCGCTACAGACGGGAAAGTTCCCGGTCTGCAACGGGATGAAGATTGACCGGCCTCCTGACTTTCTTCTCCGGTGGCAACGGCTATGCCCAAAACTATAAGGTTGTGAAGAAAATTGATCAAAGTCGGCTAAACGTGTGTATGTTGATTTTGACCAAATGGAGGAGGCATGGCCGCATTGGATCCTCCCGGGTCAGCCCCCGCCCATATTTCAGTGACAACTGATGATCCAGCAAAACCTGATCCTGATCAAGATCGGAACTCACGCGATGCATTAGCATTGCGTAAGCACCCATTTTCCCAAATCGGGTATCGGGGGACATTTCATCTTTACAGGTTTGCATGGACTTGGAAACCATGCATCCCACGACGTCAAAACCAGCAAGGCTTGATAGATATGGGCGCCATCTATAACATATCTGCTGTTGTACCACATTGCAACTATGGGTGGACCGTACGGTGAGGTGAAAGTTTGTCATCAAAAAAGCTTTAGGTGGACATTTTATGTCGTTGAAATTAGGTTATGGTGGACTTAATTTTTTCTGATTGTAAACGTTTCCGGGGACATTTCTACGCTGGGAAAACCTATTTATGGTGGACTCTAATTTTCTTCCCAAGTACGTTTCCAGGGACATTTAAACGTTCTTAATATTAAGTTATGGTGGACCAAGTTAATATTCTAATCATTGCCAGGGTGGCATGAATTTTTACTGTAATCGGATGGTAGGAGCACCACACTGTTATAAAGGCTTACTTACCTGAAGGTAAGGTAGATAAGGACAAATGTGGCTCTTATCAATGATGTGAGCATGTGAACCAAATGCCGCGTTTCATATGACTGGTCATTTTGTACCTGGCAGACATTTATCAAGTAATTTCGAATGCACAAATCACCGATCTCATGGTAAATTTACACGTGCATTGACGGGGAAGGGCAGGTATCCGCCTTTCCTCGGTTTTTTCGGAGGTATAATAAAACGGCCGCGCGTAGCTCCATCGTAATTTGTACACCTTCTCGCTGATCATTTTTACAACTTGAACTAGGTGTGCTATGGAACATCTAGTGCTGCGGTATAGTAAGGTGCAGTGAGTTCTGGTTCGGGTAGACACGTGCTTTTATTTTTTAACCCTCGCCCCACAGGGGGCCATCGATGGCGCCCCTAAGGTTTTTCCGGGATAGCAGGAAAATGACGAAGTGCAGCACCTCGGTCGAGAGCTTTACCTCTCACCCCATCATTTTCCCACCATCCCTGAATTTTTTACCCCGGGTCACCCAAGGTCAGGTCACTAGGCGAGGTCAACCAAGGTCACCTCACTTCAACTTCTGAGCTCTATAAGAGCTACAGTTCGAACTCGATAGATTTGAAACTTACGCTTTGTGACCCCTTCAGGGTCTACAAGATGTATGTCCGGGATTTTTTTATTTTGTGACCTGAGGCCAGGTCAAGAGGTGACCTCTCCCATTGAAAAAACGTGGGAAAAAGCTACCTTATGATCTAAAAGTCACAAAAACGATTGAAAATATTCGGATTGCTCAGAAAAGCATTCTTGAACACCTTTTCACGGATCCCAGGGGCCATATTTGCCCTTTGACCTCTCTAAGGTCATCCAAGGTCACCAGGGTCAAAAACAGTATTTTGAAAATAACTTTTGACCTAATTAAGCTAGAGCGCTGAATCAAACACCATTGTGTATGTCACATCACCGGCTTTCATTTGATATACGGCAAGGTCACTTTTTAAGCTTTCGTGACCTTAGGTCATATTAGGTCACGAGGTGACCTCTGGTGGTCAAACCAGTGACGGGAGGCCATTAAGTTTCACATAGCAGAAAAAGTTCTAGCATTTTTCTACCAAATATACTTTAGCAGATATCAATAGCTCTAATGGCATAAGAGTTATGCTCAGATTTCTTAAGCATTGCATATTTGAGTGAAAATAGCCTAATGTGACCTAACTTGACCTCTGGAGGTCAAACCATTGACCTGAGTGCTTAAAAATGCAAAAATGAACTCTAGCTTTCCTTGACACAGAGATTGTTAGGAATGCCGAAGTTAAATTCAAAGTATATCGAAAGCCAACGAACAAGGAATGCTATGTATGTACATTATTACTCAGGTCACAGTGATAGGCCTTCCGTATTTGCACTGCTGAATACCTGCAAGAAAAGATAGAACATATTATGACCTCGTTCACGAAACAAAAATATCCAAGAGGATTTCTGATAAATATGAAGAAGAAAGCTCTAGATATAAGAAAACGATCCGCGAAATCCAACAAAAGGAACAGATACGATGTGTTACGATACCTTACTCCAAACCAGCTGAAATTATTGCAAACAAACTTGAAGAAACGGGTTGCAAAGAAGCATTTTGTTCCGGTAAAAAACTTAGCAGCATCTTAGCGAAAAAATAAAGATCCGATGACCCAGAACCAAAAAATGTAGTGTATCAGTTGCCGTGCGGGTCGTGCACGAAATCGTACATAGGTGAAACAGGAAGGGGTCTAAAAACAAGATTAAAATAACATAGAAGAGACCTTCGAAACAAAACAGGAAGGGGTCTAAAAACAAGATTAAAATAACATACAAGAGATCTTCGAAACAATCCAGAATTCAGTGCATTTGTCATACATTCCATGAAAACAAATCATCTACCAAACTGGGATAGAGCTAATATTATAGCAGTTTTTAAAAACAAAGATAATAGGAGAGCTACTGAAGCAGCATATATAGCTAAAAATGATACTTTTAACCTTAGGCCAGGCTTCATGAAATGGGCAAAATCTGCGGCTGTATTAGAAGTTGGTTAAGCAAAGAGAGAGAAATAATAATAGTTTATATAATAATAACAAAAACAATAATGATGATAAAATAAAAATAGAACATTATTTAGAACAATGATAAGTCTAGAATGTCTCGAAGCTTCCTTGTATACATTATAGAATAATTCAAGAAGCGTTTTTAGAATATCCTCAAAAACGGTGCCTTTATAGTTCTGTCGCACGATAATTTTGCACAAAAATCTAAACGATGAAACTGCTGCATGTCTTGATGGCGGGTTCCTTATCCCTCCTACCATAGATGGTGAAGAATACATTTTTTGTTGAAACGCGTTCATCTGCCTGCTGTGTTGGTTTAAGTATTAATAGCTGTCAACCACTGTTATACACTGAAAAAAGTACGCCAGAAATTGGATTTTTCTACGGTGCCAAAATCCACTCTTCTTTCCGTGAATATGTTACACCTGATATTTTTAGATTAAGAAGCGTAAAATGCCATGAAACAAGAATAATACAACCCCAACCCGTGGGGTGTGAAAATATCAACTACCAAAAAGTACGCCACTTTTAGTATTATTTCTACGGTGCCAAAATCAACTCCTCTTTCCAGCATTATTCCGCAACCCATTTTACCCCAGTGTAATGCAAAAATGCATGTGTTTTGAGGGAATATTATTATACCACTGGAGTAAAAAGATTGTCAGCTAAACCGGAAGTGTGTAAACTGGAAGTGAGGGGGTAAAAATAGATTAAAATGTGAAATTCCTGGCGTAGAAAAATATTTGCAAGGTGCAAAATGAGCCCGCGTTCAATATTACGTTGCTGCGGAAAAGAAACACCGATTAAAAAAGCGACCCAGTTTATTCTCATGGAGCGTTTGAGGTCAGATTAGTCTGATTAGGCTGATTAAAGGGAGATACGCGAAAAAAATTTTATTGGCTTTATGAAAAGGTTACAAAAGTTGTTTCAGAAGTCCTATTCTCATTTTTGCGAATTCGGCCTGCAAATGCTTTAAAATTGCTCTCAAAGTCAACATTTCTAGACGACTTTACCGGTACACCTCATATCGATGTATATGACGTACACACGGCTAAGGCTATCAATTTCTCTAAGAATTAGGTCATATCTATCCTAAATAGTGATGTAGAGCTTTGGACTACTACAGAAAAAATTTCCTTAGAAAAACAACATTCCAAAACTCTTTTGAAGCAGAAATATAGGGCTTAAAAGAAATCACAATTAACCAATCAGAAGCCTAGGAATTCTCAAACCGGGGTCACGTGACCTATCTGACGCAAAAGTTTTGTCATCCTGGGGCTGAAGCAGAAAATGACTCAAGACCCGCGGTACGAAACCGCTGAAGACTTGAGTAATTATGTTTTTTCCGTTTTTAGGGCAAAATCATTCATTTTGTAGTTTTTAAAAGCTTTTTAAAATTAAGTCAAATACAAATACAGGAGAACAGACATTTGTAATATAAAAAACATTACTTTTTAACTTTAAATAGTTTTCGAAAAGTAAGTGATGGGTATGAGCATGGGTAAGTGATGGGCATTTTATCGAAACTGTTAATCTATTTCGATAATAAGTGAGTGGCCTCCCAAAATTTTGCCGAAGATACAAAAATAATTGATAGTTTCATTATCAAGATTTTTCAAATAGCAAGAAACCACAATAATAATTTTTTCGCGTATATCCCTTTAATATACACTCTGATAAACATACACAACGCAACGGAGAGTTTAAATTATTTGTTTTCATACCCACTTCTAATAATCTACATAAATACCTCTAATTTGCACTATAATCTGGAACAGTATTTAAATCGACCTTCAATCACTAAAATTATTTAGTTCCTCTTTGCACAAACATCACTAGGTATATGGTTTTTGTCTTAGGCTTCTGCTTTTTACACTGCCCAAATTTTCCTCTTTTATATCCGCTTGTCACTACATCATTTTCGCTCATCACCGCAAATCACCTCTGAGGCGCTGCACAGCGTTCTTAACACGCGCACTGAAGGGGGTCTCGGAGGCCAGCCCCACCTTTTTCCGAGGTGGCCGGAGAACCGTTCATGGCCAAAAACGATAACTTTACCTAGGTAATGGCCTCTGTGACCTGTTACTAAATCTTATTTAAACATAGGTCACCCACCATTGGTTAGCTTATACCCTGAGGAGCACCCAGTGAAAAATCGGAATATGATTCTTTTTTAATTTTATATCAAAGAGGAGTTCACAAGGTTACGAGGTCAAAACCTGACCTGAAGTCAAAGTTTTTTAGTTTTCTTATCTGAACCCTTGTATCTTCCATCCAGCAATATTCATAGAAATTAATTCAGATCAGCCACTTTTAAGATACAAAATTATTTCTGATTCAATGTTCGTGTTAGCCTTGGAAATTTCATGACCTCTATCTGGTGACCTCTTTCACCTTTGGTCCTGAAAATGGTCCCAACTTGTTATTTTGTATGGAGAGCCGTGGGTAAAAGTTTGGTGGAAATCCGAGGAGTGGGTCATGTTGGACTTTTTCGTGCCTACCTGGACGATTTTTCCTAGAATGACTCATCTATGTCCCGAGAGTGGCTAACAAAAGCATCACTATGGGGGGGGGGTTGAAACCCCTATACTGTTCGGAAACGGATACATTCGATATCTTTGCTGGAATATTATTGGATATGCTTAATTCAAGTGAAAATATGGGTTATCACTAGCTCACCACTGTGGATCCGGGCCTCTTGTAGAAAATCCTTGACGACGTCCTGGATGCCAGACAAAGATATGTATATAAACGATTCATTCTGGCCCATTGAGGCAAATTTAACAGCTCTTTGCTATTTGCTGCACTTAGCTAGAATGATTTAGTCTTCGTTTCTTTTCCACGGCTAGACTAACCTCCACGCGTCAAGATCAACACTTTATGGGATGCAGAACTGCAATGCGGTGATTCAAGCTCAGAACTGAAGCGAAAACAAAATGGCAGCATTCCACCCACGTGTGAACTGTAGTAAAAATACCTTCTTATATCATAGAAACACATTCAAATGAAGATAAGAAGAATTAAAAAATTCATTAAGCGTAGTTAAATCAGCAAATATCTCGTTTTAATCTATTGGCAGAATTGGTTCACCACAGGAGAGTAAGACTATTCTTGAGGCAGTTTGCGAGTTCCATAGAAATACTATACAGAGTACATGTACGGATAAATTTACCCCTTTGCATTTTCAGCACGAATGGAACTGCCCTGTGCTAAAATAGCACAGATATTAAATTACCACACGCTTGTAATTTACACTTTTAATTCTAAAATTAAGCTAGTTGTCAGAATGAATTTACTAAGAATTCTAAACAAATGCTCGAAAATGGGATACGTTTAGGACTAGACAGATTGAAATTCTACGCTCCAGGTGTTGTTTTTTCAGTGTACACTCCTCAATCTTACGGTCAGAGTTCGAAAAATCTTCCAACTTGCCAACAATGTTGGTGACACTAGTCGATCACGTCGGTGAACAAAATATAGGCAAGCTTGTGCACACATCAGCGTCAAAAGTTAACGCGTAGTCTGCCGATATGCTATTTAAGATTCAAAAGGACTCAGTGCTTCTGGAAAATAATTGCCCGTTGGTGCCAAGTCCCAATATTCCTGGTTAAACAAGTTTGGTTTGAAATTCCTATGGTAAGGCTGGAAAAATTCTGCTTGCAGTTCCCACCCAGACTTTTGCGGGTCTTTTTAACTGATTGATATGTTTTTAATTCCTAGGCTGCATAGGGCCCCGTTGTGTGCCGCCCTGATAGGGTACGGGCCCCATCTGAAGTTGTGCGGGTCCCTATATTTTTCATACGCCCAACTACAAGATGGAGAGTGGCGGGAGGTGTGTGAGGGCGGTTCACGTTGGAGTGGGGAGCCCCAGGACTGCAAAAGAGCGGCCAATAGTTGGAACGAACCATCATGCAGAAGGGGGCGGTCAAAAGTAGACGAGTGCGGTCCATGTTGTAGTGGGGCGTCGATGAGTGCTCACCTCTTCTCCATTATCAGCCGCCCTTTTCCATCCCTAACTTTCCCCACTTCGACGTGAGCGACCCTCACTCACCTCCAGTCGCCCTCGGTTTTGGGGTTGGGTGCCCCTATTTTATATTTGGCCACCATTTTCAGGCCTTGGACACCCCACATTAATATACACCGCCCTCGTGTACTTTTAGCCGCCCCTTTTATGATTTTTAGTCCCTTCTCTACCACTGGCCACTCTTTTGCAGCCCTTGGACTCCCCACTTTATGGTGGATGCCGTTACCCACCTCCGGTCGGTCTCTATTTTGTGGTTCGGAGCCTTCTATTTCAAGATTGACCACCCCTTTCAGCCCTTGGGCGGGCTACTGTTGTGTCTCTCCAGTGCATGACTGAGCCCTCCTTCTTCACCCTTCACCGCTATTTGACAGCCCTAGGCCGCCCCACTTCAACATGGACCGCGCTCACCTCTGTCTGTCCTCAACTTCGCAGTTGGGCGCCCGGTTTTGACAATTTTCCGACCCTTTTCAGCCCTAAGGTGCTCCATTGTACAAAAGATCGCACTCATCCACTCTAAGCCGCCCTCTTATGCATGATTTGGCGCACCTTTTCCAGCAGTTGTTGCTCTTTAGAACCATTTGTTACTTTTGAACACCTCTACTTGTTAACCCGCGCCCCACTGGGGGTCCGGCGCCACCTGCGCCCCATCGATCGGGGGCCATCGATGCCAACAATAACTTCGAAAATATGGTGGTTAGCGCAAATCTGCAAAGTCCATTAGAAAGCTCGCGTGAATTCAGTAAGAAATTACTTCACATGTTTAAGCGCTGAGGTCAATGGTTTGACCTCCAGAGGTCAAGTTAGGTCACGATAGGCTATTTTCACTCAAATATGCAATGCTTTAGAAAACTGGGCGTAACTCTTATGCCATTAGAGCTATTGAGATCTGGTTAACTACATTGGATAGCAAAATGCCAGACCTTTTCCTGCTTTCGGAACGTAATGACCTCCCGCCAGTGGTTTGACCTCCAGAGGTCACCGCGTGACCTCATATGACCCTAGGTCACTTAAAGTCATAAAGTGACCTTGCCGTATATCAAATGGATGCTAAGGATGAGACATACACGATGGTGTTTGATTCAGTGCTCTAGTTTAATCAGGTCAAAAGTTATTGCTAAAATACTGGTTGACTTTGGATGACCTCAGAGAGATCAAAGGGCAAATATGACCCCCGGGATCCGTGAAAGGGTGTCCAAGCTTTTCTGAGCAAGCCAAGCATTTGCAATCACTTTTGTGGCTTTTAGATCATAGGACAGCTTTTTCCCATGTTTTTTTCAATGGGAGAAGTCACCTCGTGACCTGATCTCAGGTCACGAAATCGAAAAAATCCCAGATATACACCTTGCAGACCCTGGCGTGGCCATGAAGTGAAGGAAGTTTCAAATCGATCGACTGAGAAACGTAGCTCCTGGTGACCTGACCGTGGGTGACCCGGGGTAAAAAATATCAGGGATGATGGGAAAATGATAGGGTAAGAGATTGAGACCTCAACCACGGTCCTGCGTCTCGTCGTTTTCCTGCTATCCTGAAAAAACCTTAGGGGGGCATCGATGGCTCCGGTGGGGCGAGGGTTAATACAGTTTTTTTCAAGTCGTTTCAAGTTCGGTTCTTGGAGCCGGAATCTCCCTTAAATCATCAATGGACTTTTCACGGAGACCTCGACCCTAACATCATAACGAGCAACTCCCACAATGAATGATTAATTAGAAGCCAAATTTTGACGTTCCCCAAAGCACAGGGACAGCTGCCCTGCTAAGGTCATCTTATCACCAGTTAGCTGCCAGCCGACCTGCGTCGGGTAAACATAGAGCGCCGGAGCGTCTGAGGGAAACCGATCCCAAACCTGCACATTTACTGTCTCTGCATGTTCCTGAGCAGTGGGGTGGAGCACAACACTCTACCAACTGAGCTATCGGTGTGGCACTTCGACGTGAACCGTCCTCATCCTCCCCTCCGGTCGCCCTCTGGTTTGTGGTTGGCGCCATTATTTCATAATCAATCGATCATTTTCAGCCCTCGAGCGGCCCACCACAAAATGCATCCTTCTCATCCTCTCTGGACGGTCCTCCATGATTGCCCGCCCCCTTTCCACCATTGTTAGGGGATGCGTGGCTCGGTGGATAGCGTACTTGTACTGTGAGCCATGGATCCTGGGTTCAAGTCCCGGTGGGACCTCTGGATAAGTTTTTATAGTCCCCCAAATGGCTCGCAACAGGATAAGAGTTGGTGACGCGTATATCCCTGGTGGTTTTTGCATCGTTAAAACCGAACACTTGTTATCATTCCACCATTTTCTGCTCCTTAAGGCATTCACCTCCGGATGTCCTCTACTTTGTGGTTGGGTGCCCCTATTTCACCCTTTTAGCCTTAGATCGCTCCACTGCAACATAGACCGCCCTCAGCTTTCAGTGGTAAAAGTTCCTCGAGTTCATTTAGTGTATGCCTTGTATATCGATCGGTGTTATATTTTGCCCAGATCTTCAGATATCACTCAGGATCTCCCATGCCACACCCATGCCCGCCACATATATGGTTGTGTGCCCGCCCAATATGTGGCTTTGGTATCTATTGGAACGACAACATGCTACGATGTAGTATAGCGAGCTGGTAACATCACGTTTCCTATGGAGCAGAGTTTGAGCACGATTACAAATATCCCTTATTTTTTAAGAAATATTCCGAATCTATTGATAGCTCTGTATGATGTATTAAGCCTTGCATCATTTACTAGTCTTGCGGATGTTTTTTTCGCTTTGCAACTAAAGAAATGTTGGGTCCAGAATAAAATTGAAAATTCCTACGTTATCTGTGAGAAAAATATTGAAAGCTCGGCAGGAAATTTCCCAACATGATTTTGCTTGCGTCCCCTACAAATGGATCATAAAGTCCAACAAATTCTCCCTCACATATAATATTGTGGATGTATCACTATTCAATCGGCGCAGATCGGCCGAATTGGGGAGAGAAAGTGGTCCTGAAAATAACCAGTGGCCGTCCTTGCGCGAGTTCAATTGCCAAAAGTAGTCCATAGAAGGACGCCCTGTATCATTAGGATTTGTTTTAACAGAAACGTCAGAAACTCTGCCCTTCCCTGGATTTTTTGTCAGCGCTGTTTGAAATGTAATCGGCAACAGGAAAATTAGTGTCACAAAAGCACCCTTTATAAAACTCCAAGGGCCACCCCTCAGCTGGTCAACTGGCCGCTCCCCGAGTCTTTGCCCCCCCATAGGCGGATCCACAGGGGCAAATGGGGGAGGTGCTCCTCCCGATCAAGCCTTGGCACGCCTTAAAATAGTCACGGCGCTCCTTTGAAGGATCGCTAGCGCCCCTGAAATGCCATTTTCCACCACCCCCCCCGAGGATGCTAAAATCGGCGCCCTGGGGTAGAATTTGGCGGACACCTGATAGAGTTTGCCGGTCGAAAATGGCACCCAATAGGACGGATCCTTGGTCCTCCACAGCAATGTGCTACCCCTCCCCCCGATCGGTGACCCTGGATCCGCCTATGCCCCTAGCAAAATCCTGGATCCGCCCCTGCTTCAGATGCCATACAACGACTGAAACAACATTTTCCCACATTCAAGAACGCTGCGCTCGTGCGGCGCGCGCCCGCACCGTCAGCTGATTTTTCGATTGCATCGCCACGTGGTGGCACCGATCGGTACTAAATTCCGTCAAAAAATTTTTGATGGAAATTCCGGCTGTTTCGGGGGACGTATTTTGATGTCCACCCTAACGCCATCCCTTGGTATATGAGTAAGCATCCCCAGAAACCTGGATAGCTGCCTTTTGTTTAGGTGGACAAGAAATGTCCACCTAATCCCCGGTGTCCACCAATGTCCAAAAAAGTTTCCTGAAATGTCCACCCAAACCCGAATTTGGAAACCTGGTGTTTCCCCTACACTAGTTCCTATCACCTCAATTTTTCCAAGCTCATCAGGCGCTGGCTTAGCCCTAGGCCCCATATCTGTTCACAGAATCTTGACGTCACCAACCAGTCAACCAATGAAATATCACCACGCCAGGGAAGGTCAGAGGCAAATGTTGAGATGTTGTGGGGGGGGGACAAAATAAGTTCTTGCTTATCTGAGTGATTTTGGAAAAATCGACAGTTTTTCATACAGAAGCGGTTAAAAGGAAAAAATAAACGTATTGGTCCCTCGTTGATTTATCATACGTGATATCATACGTGCATCCGCCCCTTGGCTTGGTGACGCGGGCTTCTAGGGCCTTGTGTGACGCACTGTCTGTGGCGCACGTAACGCCACGTCGCCTGAAGGCCGATTCGGGCTCGACCAATAGGAGAGCTCCACGCGACCGGGCCGTGGAGAGAAATTTGCGTCATTCAATGAGAGAACAGTGGAGGGGTAGCGCGTCTGTGGTCCGTATGATGAAAGTTTGTGGATTGTGTTGAGTGCAGCGTGCTCGCTCGGTCTGTTGATGTGTGTCTAGTTGTTGGTCCCAAGTGTTACGAGGAGGAGGGGGACACTGCGTGGTTAGTTCATCGTCCTGGAGCTGTCGAAATAGCGGAAGATGACGACTAAAATAATCATCACTCCTGCGAATCATGGGGCGAACCGAGGAAATGTCCAACGATTAGTAACTAGTGGTATGCCCAAAACTGTGCGAGTTGTCACTGTTGGCGGCTCTCCCAACAAGCCGGTCAGCAAGGCTTCAGTTGTAACACTTCCTCTAAATGGATCTGTCATGAAGTCCATAAAGCAAAGCAGTGATGTTTCGAACAAAGGGTTGGTGCGCTCCGTCTTCAAGCGTGCATATTCACCCTGTGAAAACGTCGCATACATGAGTGCTGGACCCAATGCGCCCAGGAAGCGGCAGAGGCTAGACCATCTCACTCCAGATCAGAAAAATCAGAGAAGGTTGGTGTGGAGGTTGGAATTTCTGAGAATGGGACTGTATGGGTAGATATGTAGGTACTCAAGTAACTGTCAAGACAAGGGAAAGTGTTGAATATCCTTCAATAGTTGGAGAATCTTTAGGTAATAATTCAATTTTTGCCTAAGGTGTGAAGCATGAATTTGCCTTTGTAATGGCTGAATAATCATGAGCACTAAAGTACAGTACCTCTATATGTAGCCTAAAAGGAAGTATGTAAGAGTTAATGGAGTATGTTTATTTAGAGTGCATCAGAATAAGTGGTGAAAAATAAAAGTAATCAATTTTATGATCAAAGCGAACTATTGACAATATTAATGTTGATGGTGTTGATTGATTGGCTAACATGATTGATGTTGCATCATCCAAAAGTGTCATCAGTGTTTTACAGTTTCTGTAAACCAATGATCTCTTGCAAATTTCTTCATGTGTAGAGTGTTCAAAAGATCCCACAAAGCAGGACCTTTTGCTTGTTATAGATATGTTCCAGCACTTCTTACATCTTTCCCCAAGCAGTCCAGGGCCCCCTCAAAGTGGTGGAAGACTACTGAATGCTCCAAGCCCACAGGGAGCCTGTTTTTAGTTATTCTTCTTTGTGAGGATTTTGAAAGAGATGTTGGAACTGACCCCATGATAGGAAAGCTGATCCATGTTGCTCAGCCAGCTGTGTTGAAAAATATGCCCATTGTAATCAGGCCCAATCACTATATTATATTTTGCTGTGTATTGTAATGTTGATCATATGGTTACGATACAGGGTTGCCATCTCAGATGGTAAGACAGCAGAACACATCATACTTGAAATTATTCTGTCATAGGATGATGGTATTAGGAGAAATGTGCTAAAATTCCCTTCTAATGGAGTGCCAAAATTTGAAAGGAAGACTCAGAAATTCAAGAGAAAAGCATATTCACTAAACAGTACTAGAAAATTATTGCTTAAATGGATCTGCCATGAAGTCCATGCAGCAAAGCAGTGACACATGCAATACAAAGGCTGAGTCTAAGTGTATAATCCATTCTGCTTCAAGCAAATTGGTCTACATTTCCCACTATAGTAAATATTCTGAAGGTTGGAACATTTAGGTCAGTTATATTCTGACACAAGAAAGGAAGAAAAACCATATGGAAATTAGAGGGTTCAGTGGAAGGAGTTTATGTTAAATGTAATAGAATACCTAAAGCAAGTGTTGGCCATTGCTTATCTTGATAAATTATCTTGATGATGTCAAAATTCAAATTTGAAATTATTGCAGTACCAGGTGTCCAATGTTGATGCCTTTCCAGGAGCAATAAACTTCATACATAATCATGAATTTAAGATTCTGGTAGGCAGTGTTGCTCCTCTCTTTGAATTGACAGTGGGTGCCAGAGGGATCAGTTGTATTTATAATTTTATAACACCATAAAATGTGCATGTCCGTTATTAAGTCTTGGAAAAAATATAGAGAGCCAGATTCCTGTGCAATCTGATGGGGAACATAACAATTTGATGACTGAATTGTGTGTGTATGTGTCTGTTTAAGCGTCAGCATTCATAAGTTACATGTTTGTCTTTCAGGAAACTGAAGAACCGGGTTGCGGCACAGACTGCGAGAGACAGAAAAAAGATGCAAATGGATACACTGGAAGCCCGAGTTACAGCTCTCGAGCGTGAGGTAGGAATGCTATTGAAAACAGTTCAAATCAGTACCAAATGCACACAGCACTCAATGTGGATGATTTGTCCTGCCAATTATTACATGGTGCTTGATTAGGGTTTTTATTTAGCTATGTATTTTTCAATTATTTTTAGCACTCGGTTGCTTTTGAAACATTCAATTCGGTCTGTCATGTCTTTTATTTGAGACTACGGCAAACTGACTTCTCGGTTTGACGAAATGTTAAGTTCGTTGCCCTCAGTGCACATCTCGAGTGTGGTTGGTCCGGGTGATAGCATATCTTGTGCATAGGCGGATCCAGGGGGCAAGGGGGCACGTGCCCCCGATCGACCCTCGGCGCCCCTGAAATGGTCACCGGCCCCCCTGAAAGGTCGATGGTGCCCCCTGAAATGTCGCTTCCCACCCCCCCCAGGATTAGAAAGTCGGCGCCCATCTGATAGGTTTTGCCGGTCAAAAGTGGCGCCCCCTGGTCCGGATGGTGCCCCCCCGATCGGCAATCCTGGATCGGCCTATGATCATGTGTTTGAAAAAAGGAACTGAGAAAGCCTCCCAGCAACCATGCTGCAAGACGTTTAGAAAATACCGAGAAGTAAAAAATTATTGTAAGTTGAAAAAGTAATAATGGGCAATGAAAAAGTAAAAAGTAACCTAGGAGCAGTTCGCGAGATAAGTGGGGAAGATATATAAAGGGTAGGAGTGATACATAATTTTTAATCTAAGAATCAATTTTATACCACTGCTTGCAAATCGTAGTGTATAGGGAGTTTGCATTGAACAATCTGGATCACATCTCACAAATCATCTTTTCATTTCCAGAACGACAAGCTTCTTCAGCAAAACGAATTTCTCCAGAAGCAGAACGACTTGCTGAGCACGCAGAACGCTCTGCTGCAAGAGCGTTTGCGTGAGGAGCCGGAACAGAAGACCGGACGGCAGCCGTCAGCCGGCGCCGCCGCCTCCAGCACATCTGTTGAGTCAGCAGCACTCATTAGTGACCCTCGGCAGAAGGGACAGGACGTGCGGGCGGCGGCGCTGCTGACGCTGAGTCTGGTCAGCTGGGCCAGCTTCCAGGTCGTGCTCGCCACGACAGCAGTCAACATGCTGACCTTCTTGAGCTGCTCACCGGCTCAATCTTTGGAAATAGCCAGGTAAAAACCCCGAGCCACCACATACGGCTGTCCGGACACCCCTCATCACGCAAAAGTTACTGCCCACGGATATAAAGTACACATGGCGCCAGGTTCACTAGGTCTTTCAAAAAGAATGTCAGACGCTGAAATATGGGTGTGGGAATAGAATCTAAACTTTTTTTCAGAACGAGAGACAGCCTTTGCCCATGGTAAAGTAAAGTATCCTCTCTGCTCTGCAGATTGTTTTGAGTAATGCATGTGAAGACTCCCTTTTTCTTCGGGTTGAAATGGTACTCTTGGCCTGGTGCTATGATGAACAGTTCTGTTCTTAGAGTGAATAAACATGGACACTTTTTTGAAACATGGAAAATAGGAAGGATTTCCGACCAGTGGAAGAGCCGAATTTTGGGCCAAGGAGCACCAGGTTTAGGTGCGAACCAAACCGAGACGGGGAAAACGACGTTTCAGGTTTAGGGGACTTAGCTCGGGAACGCAGTACCTGCAGTTGGATGGTTTGGAAAGTTATGTGTCACATTGTATTGCATGACTTCTTGAAGATATTGTGTTCGTGCGAAACCCGGATTTGAATTTATCATGATGAGTGAGTGCAGGCGCAGTGACTAATCAGGTGTTCTGGTGGACCCACAGGCGGATGAAGCCGACCCGCCGGCCGCCAGCGCTGGCCTGGTGGGGTCCGAAACAGAAGAGCTGGCGACCAGCGATGATAGGCTGACGGAGTCGGAGGTGGCGCTAGAGGCTGACGCCGAGCTAGCGGCCGCGGCCAGCTACGCCAGCTCCGACGACCTGCTGGCGCGCCTGCTGCTGGGGTCTGACGACGCCGAGGACGCGGCAGTGCCGGCAACGCCGTCCCCGCCGGCCTCGCCCGTCACCGACGACGCAGTCACGGTCAAAATGGAACAGATAGACGACTGGCCTGTTTTCGACGAACCATTGGACGACGCCCTGGACTCCCACTTCGACGACCACCTCCTCCTCTTCCCCCAGCTCGTGATGTAAAGCTAACAGAGCCGTTTATTTGAATCATGTCCAATGTTGTGTACATAAACAGGAAATGTTTATTATATTGTTTACAAACCGTTGCATATTGCTCTGCGATTTATATGTGTCTCTGGAGTATTTCTGGATGAAATGACGCTGTCTGGCATTTTCGTCTTTACTTCGCAATGGGAAGTTGAGTGGGGGAGGGGGTAAGCTGGGGTTCGATTGGGTGCTTACACAATACACAGCTTGCGGAAGTTTCTTTTTAATTTGGAAGGACAGCCTGATCCGTTGCGCCCAGCAGTACACGTCATAACCATTCGCTTCGTATTACATAATTCGCCACAGTCCCACTGCAATTACAAAATTTCCGGTGGAAGGGGAACCTAAATGTAGTGATACTAGACATGGCCGACATACAACTCTGTGTCGACGTCTAGCCAGAACAAAGCAGCGGTGAGACGAAGGCCGAGTCGGATCATCGCTCCACCCCAGCAGCTGGGAGGCGCGCGACTAGTTCCTGGTCGCTTTTGGTAGGCAGCTCAGCTCAAACTCAACGCTGTGGTGGCGACGGATGTTGATCTGCCTCATCGCCCGCCAGCGACGCCATTTTGTGACTTGAAAGATACGCTCAGCATTCCGAAACGCCGGAAAGCCCCACGGGACCGGCGCGGATCCGGACCAGAGCGGGATGTTTATAGTTCTGGGAGGGTTGGGGGTCGCCCCTTTGACGTCATCGGCGGATAGCGCGGCCGGAGGTCAAATCGCCCTTCCCGCCGGTGAAATGAAAACTTGCAACTACAGCTGCCATACCCAGAGCTCCTTCATTCCAGGTGTCAGAGTAGGGTATTATATGAGATGAGCTAAGGCCTTTCAAGAAACTAATGAAAAGTGATGAAAGTCGAGCTGAAACTTTGGTTTCACGACATCCCGCCCTATTTAGATAATAGAAACCATACACAATAAGACACTCGCACCTGCCATGGAAACGTACATCATTAGATTCTGACACTGTGATGGTTACCTCTCAACTTCACCCCAGTAGATTCCAAGCTCATCAGAGCATCTTAGAGCCATCGGGAAAATTCCGGTTTTAGTGGAATGAAGGCTAAAGTCGTGCAACCGTTAACACACGTCAATGTATTCGCGAGCACGGGACGGGCATGATATAGACGAAACTCGCTATTCGTAAGCTATCACCGTCCGTCCACATAAAACAGTATTTCACTGGACCACTTCAACAAACTTCACCGCGGTGAAAACAAAATATACTGCGTTCGTAATAACGCTGCCGTTGGAAACACAATTGCCAAAGGCACTGCGGATTTCCCCCTCTCCGCACATTGTTTAATTCTGCTAAAATGGGAATGACTTGAGACCTCTCAGAAATGGGGGCGGCGTCGGCAGCGACCTCTGCTGACGTCACAACTCCGCTGTCTCCGCGTCGAAGGTGCCCGGCTCGAACTTATACAGCTCCTGTAGAACGCCCACTGACGAGACAGACGGAGAGTGGTCAATGGACACCGCCCGCGAGCACGGTGGGCGCGGGTGCCGTGCCGTTGTCAGCTCACGCTGACAACTGAAGCTCGGGCAGCACAGGGGGTCTTAATCATAGCTGTAAACTTGAACCTTGGTTGTCCAACTTAAACTGATTTCTCGTCAAAAACCTATGTTAAGGCATTGGAAGCATTTTCGTTCGTTGAACTTGACTCCAGCTACCTCCTTCAGTTGTGCTGGCACACGTTTCGATTTCGAATAACACGTCAGTCGAATAACAATAATAGCCAGTGTCAACCCCACACGTGCCGGCTCCAGAAAATTGACAATCGAGTCCGGTGGCAGGAGTAGAAATTGGCAGTGGTAACCAGTCAAACACCAGGAGAGAGGAGTGGTTACAACATCGGGAATCAAACACCAGGAGAGAGGAGTGGTTACAACATCGGGAACCAAACACCAGGAGAGAGGAGTGGTTACAACATCAGGAACCAAACACCAGGAGAGAGGAGTCGTTACAACATTGGGAACCGGTCAAACACCAGGAGAGGGGAGTGGTTACAACATTGGAAACCGGTCAAACACGAGGAGAGAGGAGTGGTTACAACATTGGGAACCAAACACCAGGAGAGAGGAGTGGTTACAACATCGGGAACCAAACACCAGGAGAGAGGAGTGGTTACAACATCAGGAACCAAACACCAGGAGAGAGGAGTGGTTACAACATCGGGAACCAAACACCAGGAGAGGGGAGTGGTTACAACATCCGGAACCAGTCAAACGCCGGGAGGGAGGAGTGGTTACAACAGTGGGAACCCGTCAAACACCAGGAGAGGGGAGTGGTTACAACAGTGGGAATCGGTCAAACGGCAGAATAAGGGGGCGGTTACAACAGTGGTAACCGGTCACAGGGTGAGGAGGGCGGCAGTTCCCACCAGTGTGCGGAGAGAGCCGCAGGTGTCGCCAGCAGCGCGCCAGTACGTCCATGGCGGCCAGGTACTGGTGCCGGACCCGCGACACAGACGCCGAGAAGGCTGCGTCCATGTCCGAGAGCTGGTGCAGCGCCGACACCAGCGCCCCCACCGCCCAGCTGTCGCCGTCCACGTCCCCTGCCGACAGCAGCGACACACTCAGCTCTGAACGTGGCGCTGGCGTGTCACCTGCAGCAACGCAACGACGCGATCGCTCGCAGAACAAGTGGGACCCGGCGCTCTCGAAATTCGTGAATACGTGGAAAACTCAACAGTGTAAATGCACAAATTGTCCAAAGCTTCTTTAGGACTAGATCTTTTTACTTGTATATACTAATTGCACATAATTTTGGGTGGTTGGCCTTTCCAGTTTTGACGCCCTCTCAGTTTTCAAAAGTGACGCCACGCATGACAAAACACAATCAGTGGCATTGCACGAGGCCGTATTATTCACAGGCCCGGGCGTCCCATCACTCAGCAGCAGAGGCGTTATCTCCCCACCCCACCGGAGCGCGCGCGGCTGACGCCCGCCACTCACCGCTCTCAAACTCGGAGACCAGGTTGTACAGCAGCAGTACCACCAGCACGGGAGAGGTTGGCGCGGCAGCAGGGCAGCGCCGGCAGCGCCTCCCCGCGGCACACCAGCAGCCAGACAAGCCGCAGCCACGGCTGCTGGGACGGCCGGGGCCGCTCCAGCGCCGGCGCCATCGTCTCCTGCACGGCGTCACACCGGGTGGGTCAGTACCATACTGCTGTTGGACTGCACCAATTTTTGCTCGGGGTAGGTGAAACAAAAGTTTCAACGTGACCTTAGTTGACGGAAGTGTATTTGTGCAGACAATACAAGATTAAAATCTGAAACGGAACTTTTGGTCTAGAAAAAACTGCTGCGAGAAAATATACGACACGGTAGGACACGGCGATTTATGCGGCCCTACTAAAAGTAAGTCGATTCACGCCCGGTGCACCACATGATGGGGTCAGGCAGGGCCACCGTTCATTCACAGCTGTGGAAGGCGCTTATTCAATACTTGTCTCTGAGGTATTTGTACTTCTAGCCGCGCTTGCTGCCGATGCAAAATTTCGTAAACTTCGACCCAACCTTCGCGTACAAGGCTGGACAGGCAAAAACAAAATTTTCAATATATCCAAAATAATTATCGACAGATATAAAAAGCTTCCAAAGTAAAAAAAAACGTTTGGACTCCGGGCTAAACTCGAGCAACCTAACGTTTAGTCCCATACTCCCTAACATACGCTTGTGATTTGTCACGCATGACACATCTCGGAAGGTGAAAACAATGGCACTTAAACACTGATCTAAATTTGGGCTACACCTCTATGTATAGTATCACGGTGATCCAGAAAACGGAACACATTTGGAATCCCTTAAAAACGATACAAATCCCAACGACCCTACACTGGCCATTTCCAGTTTTTCTACAATTGAGACTATCCGACAAAATAGCGGCTCGGTTGCGACACACAAGTAGTGTGAGGACCGGCTTTGGTCCTCACCTTCACCGTTCCCGATACCGGCACTACCGTACATCCGGTGCAAACGCGAACCTCACGTGGGCAGCTCCTGGTTAGTATCTGGCCTGGTGACGGTTTACGGTACTCCCACCCTGTCTCCAGACGGGGGCGCTGCCTGCGGCGATACCCCGGCACCACGCTCCGACTCACCGTCCACTGCAGCAGCTCGGGCGGCCTCAGCTCGCCGCGGAGGGCGGCAGCAGGGGCGGAGGCAGCGGCGGTCCGCGGCCGCCGCGTCACCGGCAGGCTGTAACTGACAGGCAGCTCTGCGGCGTCAGAGACCGGGCCCTCCGAGAACAGGATACCCAGCTTCCGCAGCAGACAGGTGCCTGTCACAGCAGCACAGCGGTCAAACCCATCCCACGGCCGGCACAGCAGTCAAACCCTCCCACAGCCGGCACAGCAGTCAAACCCCTCACACAGCAATCAAACCCCTCCCACAGTCGGCACAGCAGGCAAACCCCTCCAACAGCCAGCACAGCGGTCAAACACCTCCCACAGCCGGCACAGCAGTCAAACTCCTCCCACAGCTAGCACGGCGGTCAAACCCTTCCCACAGCCGGCACAGCAGTCAAACTCCTCCCAAAGCCGGCAAAGCGGTCAAACTCCTCCCACAGTCGGCACAGCAGTCAAACCCCTCCCGCAGCCGGCACAGCAGTCAAACCTCTCCCACAGTCGGCACAGCGGTCAAACTCCTCTCAAAACAGCACTGCGGTAAAACCCCTCTCACAGCAGCACAGCGGCCAAACCTCTCACATAGCCGGCACAGCAGTCAAACCCCTCCTACAGCAATCAAACACCTCCCACAGCCGGCACATCAGTCAAACCCCCTCCCACAGCCGGCACAGCGGTCAAACCCCTCCCACAGCTGGCAAAGCGATCAAACCCCTCCCACAGCCGACACAGCAGTCAAACCCCTCCCACAGCTGGCACAGCGATCAAACCCCTCCCACAGCCGGCACAGCAGTCAAACCCCTCACACAGCAATCAAACCCCTCCCACAGTCGGCACAGCAGGCAAACCCCTCCAACAGCCAGCACAGCGGTCAAACACCTCCCACAGCCGGCACAGCAGTCAAACTCCTCCCACAGCTAGCACGGCGGTCAAACCCTTCCCACAGCCGGCACAGCAGTCAAACTCCTCCCACAGCCGCCACAGCGGCAAAACTCCTCCCACAGTCTGCACAGCAGTCAAACCCCTCCCGCAGCCGGCACAGCAGTCAAACCTCTCCCACAGTCGGCACAGCGGTCAAACTCCTCTCAAAACAGCACAGCGGTAAAACCCCTCTCACAGCAGCACAGCGGTCAAACACCTCCCACTGCCGGCACAACGGTCAAACCTCTCACATAGCCGGCACAGCAGTCAAACCCTCCTACAGCAATCAAACACCTCCCACAGCCGGCACAGCAGTCAAACCCCTCCCACAGCCGGCACAGCGGTCAAACCCCTCCCACAGCTGGCAAAGCGATCAAACCCCTCCCACAGCCGACACAGCAGTCAAACCCCTCCCACAGCTGGCACAGCGATCAAACCCCTCCCACAGCCGCACAGCAGTCAAACCCCTCACACAGCAATCAAACCCCTCCCACAGCCGACACACCAGTCAAACCCCTCCCACAGCCGGCACAGCAGTCAAACCCCTCCCACAGTCGGCACAGCGGTCAAGCCCCTCCCACAGCAGTCAAACCCCTCCCACAGCTGGCACAGCGATCAAACCCCTCCCATAGCTGGCACAGCAGTCAAACCCCCTCCCAAAGTCGGCACAGCGGTCAAACCCTTCCCACAGCCGACACAGCAGTCAAAACCCTCCCACAGCAATCAAACCCCTCCCACAGCCGGCACAGCGGTCAAACCCCTCCCACAGCAATCAAACCCCTCCCACAGCCGGCACAGCAATCAAACCCCTCCCACAGCCGACACAGCGGTCAAACCCCTCCCACCGCAGTCAAACCCTTCCCAGAGCCGGCAGAGTGGTAAAACCCCTCTCGCAACCGGCAGAGAGGTCGAACCCCACTCCCACAGCAGTCAAACCCACTCCCACAGCAGTCAAAGCCCTCCCACAGCAGTCAAACCCACTCCTACAGCAGTCAAACCCCTCCCATAGAAGTCAAACCCACTCCCACAGCAGTCAAAGCCCTCCAATAGCAGTCTAGCCCACTCCCACAGCAGTCAAAGCCCTCCAATAGCAGTCTAGCCCACTCCCACAGCAGTCAAAGTCCTCCCATAGCAGTCTAACCTACTCCCACAGCAGTCTAACCCACAGCAGTCAAACCCCTCCCACAGCAGTCTAACCCACTCCCATGCCGTCTTCCCGGCCTGTGACTCACCATTGGCCCCACAGCCCTGTCTTCAGCACTGGCCCCACTAACCAGTGCTCCCCACTAGTTCCCACCCTGTCCTGCCTATCCGTGTGCTTCACCACTCGCGCCACCACGCTGTCTTCCCCGTCCGTGCCTCACCGCTGCCGGCGGTGTGACACCAGAGGGCAGCCGCCTGGTCAGAGCCGGCCGCGCAGCTCAGCAGTTCCAGCAGCGCGTTCAACACCCTCGGGGGAGGCTTCGTGTTGAGCACCTCGTGCATCACGGGTTCCAGCGACGCCAGCCTGCATGGACGAGGGGGGTGAGAGCAGGCCCGGGGAGGCGGCACTGCTCCGGCCGCCTGCGGTCTGAGGTAAAACAATGTCCATATCGGGTGTCCTATCTGGCGAAACCTACCCAGGACCAGCGTCTACGTCATTCAAGTCCTACTTCTTTTATGTCCTTATTTTAATTAACAGAAATATTGGCGGACAGAAAACTAAAGCAAATACTTAGACATTCATGCCTAAGACATGATCAGAAAGGGAATTATTTTGAGAAGAGGATACTAAGAGGATGCGAAAACGGCAAAATTATGTAGGCACCATTCAGTTTGAGTCATCAATTTTGCAATACAAGTAATCCTGTTCTCAATACTGGCTCGTCATCACGTCTTCCTACTCCTCTAAAAAATATAACATCAAGAAAAACAGAGCACATGTTTTTCCCTATGTAAAGAAGAATCTCCTACCACTCGCTACTCAAAGGAGTTCTAATTGATCCATTATTTGAAGGATATATCTAGTTCAGAGCTGGGGTCCGAGTTTCTGCGATGACTTTCGTGGGAAGTCCCTTCAAGTATACTTTGCCAGTTCACGGCAAATTATATCTTAAAAGTGCAAACATAACCCTGGTGGTTTTTCTACCTCCCCGAATCATTAGAAAATGAAGCAACGATTTACTTCACCCCGTGTGGAGACTTGTCGGCCTTTTAAAGCTGGATAGCCATGAAAATTTCAAACGTGAACCGCGGTATAATGCATTATCGTTCTGCGTTGCGATCTAGGGCCGATTCGGCTTTCTCATCGGAGTTAAAAATTTTACACCACGCACAGCATGAAATTCTGGTTTCGCAAACACTATGGCCAGCTATTCTGGTCATAAGCTCAAATAGTCGCCGTGTAGCCACCATACTTCAAATGCGAAACTCGCTACAAACAATTGTTTTATGTTGAAATAAAAGGCAACAAATATCGCAACTAAAATATGTACACTTCCGACACCTTACAATCCGGGGTTTCCAACGACAATGGTCCGCCCTTTTATGAAAAGGGTTAGACAGTTGCTGTAAACTGGTATGATGAACTCCCGGGGGAAACACAGCAGTGCGGTAGCCCCAGTGGTGGGAGTGAACAGCTCAGGCGACACTGGCACTCCTGGTGACTTACAGCGTGTCCGGCAGCGGGTGGGCAGACAGAGAGGCGAGCAGCGTGGCCGAGTACTCCAGCATCAGCGGATTCCGCACCTCACCCTGCCATCACCAACAACTGATTACACCTCATCCCTTAAATACAAAACAGCTGATTATACATATCATCCTGTCATCATCAAAGACATCTGATTATACACCTCACCCTGTCATCACCAACAACATCTGATTATACACCTCACCCTGTCATCACCAACAACATCTGATTATACACCTCATCCTGTCATCATGTTCGCTGCTAATAAATAAATCAACGACAGCAAAATACGCACCTCATCCGGTCATCACCAACGAGAGCTGATTATATACCTCACCCCTTCAATACAAAACAGCTGATTACACATCTCATCCTGTCATCACCAACGAGAGCTGATTACACACTCACCCTATCATTACGAACGACAGCCGATTATATACCTTATTTTATCACACATCAATATATCGCGTATTCCGAATCGACTGATATCAAATGTGCAGCATCACGCTGACCAGCGCGGTGTAACCCTACACTGTGCCTGGCTGATCTGGACGGTGTAACCCTACACTGCGCCTGGCTGATCTGGACGGTGTAACCCTACACTGCGCCTGGCTGATCTGGACGGTGTAACCCTACACTGCGCCTGGCTGACCTGGACGGTGTAACCCTACACTGCGCCTGGCTGACCTGGACGGTGATGGGCCGCAGCAGGCGCGGCAGCAACTCCGTGAGGTCAGTGTGACTGAGCAGCTGGGACGTGAGGCCGGGCCACTCACTGACGCGGGTGAGGGCGGCCAGCGCGGCGGCGGCGCGCCGCTGTTGTCTCAGCAGACGCAGCAGCGCCGCCCACCACAGACGGCCCGAGGACAGCGTGCAGGACTGGCTGCGGAAAACAGCAGCGTCACACATCACATGTATACACATACACCACAGACGGCTCGAGGATATCACTAGCCTGCCGCGGTGGGCGGCAGCCTGCAGCTGCTGCGCGGCTGTGGTATTTGGTACCCACTCCCTTTTTTCCATCACTAACCTGTCGCGGTCGGCGGCGGCCTGCAGCTGTATTGCGGCTGTGGTGCTCGGTACCTGCTACCTTTTGTCCATCACTAACCTGTCGCGGTCGGCGGCAGCCTGCAGCTGCTGAGCGGCTGTGAGCAGCTGCTGCAGCTGCGGCGTGGCTGCTTGCACCAGCAGGTCGGCGGCAGCCCGCACCTGGTCCGCACCGGCGACAGACTGACGCGACAGCTCGGCCAGAGCGGTCAGAGCCGGCGCCGGCAGCCAGTCGGCGCCGCCGCCGGCCGCTAGCACGGCTGACGCCAGCTGAGAAGGCGCCACCTCGCTGCAGTCTGCCGTAGGGGAGGGGGAGGGTCAGAATCCAGCCGAGAGGGCGCCACCTCACTGCCGTCTGCCGTAGGCGGGTCAGGGGACAGGGATCAGAGTCAATCAGAGAGGGTGCCACCTTACTGCAGTATGTATGAGGTGACGGAGTGGTAGCAGCAGAGGCCAACTGTACCTTCGGTTTGGGGGAGCGGACATACATCATATAGCCCTATACCTGACACACTCTACGTCAAATGAGGTTATTATGAGATTGTTAAAATACCGGAGGATTACCTAAAGTGTGATGCATCAGAGAATGTCAATGAAAACTTACAAAATCAATAAACAAGTGAATAAAATAAAATATTATAGGTAACCAAAAACTAATCGCTTCCTTAAACGCAATAAATGATGAAAAGGCGAGGTTTCTTCTTGGTTTGTTTCGAAATAAAACAAAAAATATCAATGACATGCACGTGTAACTTCAGGTTACCTACCCAGTCGCTCCTCTGCAATCTTCTCTGTTTGTGTAGCTGTGGTCTCCTTGGCAACGGCAGGAACCTCCGATTTTCCGAAGTCCAACCTGCACATGTAAAACGATCGTCACACAGCCGCTCTACTTACACAGGTGTAGGTACTCCATTTACACAGACGCTCCACTTCCCGGTCTGGAAGGCACCGACACCACTGCAACGCTATCCGGATCAACATAAAACCATGACATGGAACGTCCATCGAAATTTCCAGTCACTGAACGAGCCTGCATCACAACCGGGAAATAAGTACAAACTATTAGCAGGCGAGGCACTTGTGCAAAGGGAGTGTCACTGGTAACCTTCGGTGTCCACTCACCTGTTGATGAAGCGTTTCCTGAGCTCGGGCGAGGCTCCGAGCCGGGCCATCTTTCGCGGCGGGCTGCCGAGGGCCGCCTGGGGGATCGCAGCTCCCGGCACTGTCGACTCGTCTCCGCCAGCTCGTGAGCCTGCATACGGTACAGCTGGATCGTCAGAAGCCCACCATAACCAGCCGGGCCTCAGCAACCCACCACAGCCAGCACCACTGGACTGTTCACCGGACCTGCACGCTGCATGTAAATTCGCGTCTGAAGACGATGGCACTCAGCATTGTGTGAGCACGGCCGCTCTTTACAGGCTGTCAACACCTCTACTAGCATCTCATTCCCTCAAACAAATTGAAACAGAAGCAACGTTTACCAGATGTTCGTTTGCTGTGAGATACCTTGAACTGGAGTTCACTTTTGAGGGCGTCCACCTCCCTGGCCAGCGAGGCCTGGGTGGTATCGAACTGGGTGCGCTGTTCCTGCAGACGGTGCTGGTGGTCGAGACGCAGCGTCTCCAACTCCTGCGCACGCTTCGCCAGCTCTGACCGCAACACCGACACCTGCCGGAGCCCAACTGAAACTGAGCTTCACCGCAATCTTGACAGATGGTGGTACCCCCATCACCCTTAGAAATGCCAAACAAATGTATGCAAAAGTCAGTACTCTCTTTTTTGCAGTTAGAACACATTGCATACAAACAATACCATATAATAATTAGTATAGGAAATCACTATTAGTACAACCGTTACAACAATGCCGCACGACCGGGACTACCAAACCTCCTGGCAGTACTGACCAGCCCGAAGTCAATGGTGTGTATACATGTAAGTCCAAATCAGAGCAAACACAACATCAGAGCAGAAATAAGAAATTCTATATTCACTCTCTCAAAAATAAGCATAGTGTTGTGGGAATGACCTAGGACCCTAAAAGATGATACAGATGACAGTAAAAGCGCTAAAAGACTGGCAGCCTAAAACGCCAAAGTCCAGAAACTAAAACGTCTCAACCTAAAAAGCCCAAAAGGCTACGTCAAGGTAAAGATAAGAAGAAAAAGCGTGGGGGGTATACAACGTTTCGGTCTTGGACCGTCGTCAGGCGAGGGGTGAAAGATGGAGGTGGCTAGAGGCCTGAGGTAACCTTTTTCCAAATACCGAGTGACTGGAGGCCTAAGGTAAGCTTTTGGTCGAAACAAAAGTGTCGGCAGTCCCAATACCCTCTTGCCGAAGGTGAAATGGAACAATGTGTATGGTGTGTTATGTCTGAGCATGCGTCTGAAAGTGTCCCCGTATGTCGAATTTACCGCAAGAGTGGCCAGGAAGATGTTTGCGTGTTGAGAGTAGGTCTGTAGCGCCGAATGAGGAATGATTCTGCGATTTTTCTGTTTGGGCCATCACTGGCGTATTTTAGAATTTTGATGCTCAAGTTGTCTGCTGTCAGCTCATCATTCGGATGCATGGTTAATCTGTGTTGGCCGAAAGGTGTTTCCTGCCTCTTATTTCTAGCATCACCTAAGTGTTCGTTAAATCTTAGTCTAACGGCCCTCTGGCTCTCACCGATATAAAATGACCTGCCTGGTTCGCAAAGCTTACAATCTATCCTATAAATTACATTTTTGGCATGACATTTCCCATGGATACCTGCATGACAGGCGTGGCAGAAACGGCCTCCCCAGGGCACTGCACTGGTTCCAGCGCGGATCTGACCAAAAGATCCTTCGGGATGTGCCGCTTCTCCACGCCCAGATCCGCGCTGGAACCAGTGCAGTGCCCTGGGGGGAGGCCGTTTCTGCCACGCCTGTCATGCAGGTATCCATGGGAAATGTCATGCCAAAAATGTAATTTATAGGATAGATTGTAAGCTTTGCGAACCAGGCAGGTCATTTTATATCGGTGAGAGCCAGAGGGCCGTTAGACTAAGATTTAACGAACACTTAGGTGATGCTAGAAATAAGAGGCAGGAAACACCTTTCGGCCAACACAGATTAACCATGCATCCGAATGATGAGCTGACAGCAGACAACTTGAGCATCAAAATTCTAAAATACGCCAGTGATGGCCCAAACAGAAAAATCGCAGAATCATTCCTCATTCGGCGCTACAGACCTACTCTCAACACGCAAACATCTTCCTGGCCACTCTTGCGGTAAATTCGACATACGGGGACACTTTCAGACGCATGCTCAGACATAACACACCATACACATTGTTCCATTTCACCTTCGGCAAGAGGGTATTGGGACTGCCGACACTTTTTGTTTCCACCCAAAAGCTTACCTTAGGCCTCCAGTCACTCGGTATTTGGAAAAAGGTTACCTCAGGCCTCTAGCCACCTCCATCTTTCACCCCTCGCCTGACGACGGTCCAAGACCGAAACGTTGTATTTACCTCACCCCACGCTTTTTCTTCTTATCTTTACCTTGACGTAGCCTTTTGGGCTTTTTAGGGTTGAGACGTTTTAGTTTCTGGACTTTGGCGTTTTAGGCTGCCAGTCTTTTAGCGCTTTTACTGTCATCTGTATCATCTTTTAGGGTCCTAGGTCATTCCCACAACACTCTGCGGTTTATGGCACCCTATCTTCAGCAGGCCTTCCGAGAACTTATTGTTTTCTCCAAAAATAAGCATAAGTAAAACACTACAACCAGTGAGCCTCAACAATCGCAGCAAAGACTGTGATAAACTGGCCTTATTACCGCACCAATTTAACAAATGAATGTCATGTTGGCATACAGTCTCTTGAGATTCCAGGCCAACTTACATCTGCAGGACTCCGAAACCCCGGACATGACCATATCCCTGGCTTCACTTCTTTCACATAGCTATCTCGGCCTTTGGTTATTACCTTGAATTAGCATACAGTGTTACCACAAATGCCAAAGACCACAGTAATGTACTGACCTCTCCCTGGTGGGTGTAGCGCTCCGTTTTGACCGCATGCAACTGTTCGGTCAAGGTGGCGTTCTCTCTCAGCAGCCGTTCCAGATCGGGGGGAGGTTGTACTGACGAGCCTCTCCCCCTGGCAGCGCCGGCGCCCGCTGCCACACCACCGGCGCCCGCTGTCACAGCGCCGTTGGGCAGCGCAGCGACGGGCGGCGCTGCCGCCGGCTCTGCTGGGGCCTCCTCTTCAATGTCTAGCTCCTCCCAGACATGAGTCTCGGGTGGCAGAACCGGGTCGGCAGGAAGTGCAGGTGCCAGCACCTGCCGCGACACGTCAAACGGGCGTGGTCAGGGGGCACATCGCACCAGGGCGGGTAAACACGGCGGCGGCAGCAGCTCTGCTGACATTTACTTTATCAATTAACTGGTCAGCTTGAATACCGCACTGCGGAGGGCACAGTAAACATGTTTAATATGCTGCCACATTGCCCAGATAACAAACAAGTGAGCAGTGGACAATATTAAAAGGCCATGACCAACTGAATATGCAGTCACGCTCTGCATCAGTGCATTGGAGGGCCGACCACTCACAGCCAGTGTGTCTGGACCGAACCAGTGCATTGGAGAGCCAGACCACTCACTGCTGTGCCACTGACCTGCGACTCCAGCATGATGGCCTCCTCCAGCGCACCCTCTGACAGGTCCTCTCCCCACACATCGTCGTCGTCGGCGACATCAGGAGCAGGAGCTGGGGCGGGGGCGGAGGGAACTACAAACTGCAGAGGTCGGCCACAGCCCACTTTCCGTCCAGCTTGACCTCCCCAACCGCTCATGGCGACAGAGGATACACCAGCCGAGTCCTGTGTACAACGCCACCAGCTTCCACTGCACTCGACGTCCTGGGTGAATTCATTCATGTATTACTCATACATAACTGGACATGCTGTTTCATCTTGCATGGCAGGAAACAAAAATTACATAGCTTTCACAGATGTTGGCAGAATGTATTTTCATACCATATAGAACTGGCTCTTGTGCAGGAGAGAAAACTGATAGGAGATACAAATTCTGCAAAATGACAATTCACGTTATCGATCAATTTTCACAGGAGTCATTTATGCAGTGGTATTCAGTGCTCCTGAGCATGATAGCGGAGGCAAACATAGTGAGGGTAACTTTCTAAGCTTTGGTAACATAAATATAAATGTGTTTTCCTCACCCACCCTAACACACCGAACTGGTTAGATCACAGAATATTATTTAAAACATTTTCCAAAGACATTCACTGGGCCTCAGGTAGTCAAATAGCCTAAAGCTGTCACTGATGCACACTGCAGGGACAGTCAGCATTGGTGAACAGCCAGTCTGCAGAACATGATGGCCTTCATGACAAGGTGTTCAAGGCAGCTCAAATATTTCCCAAATCGGGGCATAAATTTTGTTGCTGGGGCAGACATTTCCTTTCACTAGGGCATACATTTTTATTCTATACTGTAGGAAAACCACTACAAACAATAATCACTACTCTTTATATTCCTTCCTTTTAGGTGCTTCTGTATTTTCTTTGGTGTGCCAGCACTGCCAATAGATCGTGACCTTTTTAGCCTAAGGGCTTCCTCATCTACCCCAAAGGTGGCCAAGGGGGCTGACTGGACCTACTCCAAACCAGGTCTGCTCAGATGCTGCCCCAGTGAGATCTCATTGAAATCTACCACCTTCTGCAGACTGGCCAGTCTGCAAAGTATGGCAGCAGGCCAGACGAGTCACACCAGCCATCTAAAATTCTTGCAACACCAGCCTCCAAAAATTTGCACCAATCTGCCAAATACCAGGGAGAAAAATGCACCCATTCCTACTCACACAATGCAATGCTACCTCTACCATTAGTTAGTTAGTTAAGGACTTTTTATAAGGCCCCCTCCTGTGTCTTAATAACCATTCAGTTATGATTTGTTTAGTTTAAGTGTCATCTTCCTTGCACCAGTCTCACTGATTCGCACCAGGTTGATAAAATTCGCACCACTCGGTCCTGTCTCCAAGAGCACTCGCAACCATGAGATCTCGTCGAAAATGTCATGGTTTGCACACTGGCAGACTGGGAGAATAGTGCACCACAACTTGTGTCACTGAACCATGGCAACCAGTACAGGTAACCAGGGTGTTTGTTCTAATTAGCAAGAAAACCAACCTTAACTAATGAATAAGGTTCACCAAATATTAATTATCATATGAAGACATTCACATTTACTGACACCTGTGACGATAAACACAAAAAAGCTAGATGAAAATGAGCTACAATGCACAACTTGAGTGGGGAGGGGAGGATACACACATCAGGGAAGGGGAAAGCATCAAACATCCAGTTAAACACAGAGGGGAAGTTGGTTCACAGCAAGTCACACACTCCACCCGCTGCAGCACTAGTAGATCCTGCATTCCTCATCCAGTGAGGGCAGGAACTAACCAGACCAAATTAAAAGCAGAGATATCTATACTAAAAAATAAAATGATTTAAAACTGGTTTGGATGAAAATGGCAATGTTTCATCAACAAACCTGGGATTTGTGTTGAGCGCTTTCAGTTTAAGAATGCCAGACTTCACAATTTTCTGGAAAGCTGCCACACAGTAGCATAACAATCCACAACTTAACAACACGACAAAATGGCAATACAACTAAGAAAGAGAGAACCTGTTATGGTTCTAATTTGAATTAATGGCTAAAACCAGAGCAGGTTGAGGTGGCATTGGAAGACGCCCCAACCTAGTAAATAACGTTCTTCAACTTGAACGGTCCGGGTAAATAACAGTAGCACCTTAGGGCCTTGAGTAGCACCTAGGAATAAGTAGTAGATATCATATTACCCTAGTAACCTTAATGCAATAATGTGGTCTGAGCGGTGCGCGCGCGCCACGCGCGGTTTATTTTCACAAGCGGCAAAGATATCGGTAAGGCTGTCCAATAATCAGCCCCCCTCCAACAGCAAGCGTAGGTCACTAGATGTGACGTCACTTGTAGTGGTATATAACATGGGAAAATTAAATGCATAAATATCCTAATTTTTGCAACAAATAGGCCAAGATTTGAAGTTTGAATTCTTATTTATTACATTTTGGATAAACTTGATTACCGGATACTCTTACAAATTCGTAAGCGGGTAGTGCCATTAGCGGCAGTTTGACCCATGGCCCAAAAAGTGAAGGAATTCCTTTACGCCCTTGTGACGTCACTCCTTTAAGTAAAGGTATCACTAACGGAAATTGGGAGCCCCGTTTTCGCTCGCTTTGGATTGTTGTTGTTGTCCTTTCAGTTTAGTACACCGTACTGTAGTAGTAAAAGCAGTTTAAAGTGGTTATGTTTTATTTTTCGTGAGGAGTGGAGTTGAAATTGTTGGATTGATAATCAGAGAATATTTTGTGTTCATCGACTCTCTAAAGTCCGGGCAAGCTTACCTAAATCGAATTCATGATTTTGGCGAGGTAAGGAACTGCTAGAAAACAGTCACCACCAGCCACCACCGGCCAGTGCATAGGTGTTTCATTTGGATGAACTGGGGCTGGTGAGCACTCGGCTGAAAAGGGGGCCAGGGTGCTGGTGGGCAATCAGATATGGCCAGACAAGGCAGAGAAGGGAGGGTGGGGCACGGGTGGCAGTCAGATGTGACCAGTCAGGCCAGATGAGAAGGGATGCCTGGGTGCTCTTGTGCAGTCAGATAGATAAATAAACATGTACAGTAACAAATGGGAAGGGGTGCGTGCCCGGGGAGCTGAGTGACTGGCATATCGCCTGTCTAGTGGGTAAATGTCTTCAATAGTCATCCTCGTTTTTACCTCATTGTTTGTAACTGTGTGTGTGTGAATTGAATAAACGTGTATGGATTCAAACAGGATACACAGTTTGGCATGGACTGGCTTTGACGACCTCTGATCTGTCCTCTGTGACATTACCATAGTTTTCCACCCAGCCTTTGTAGGTCCGGCCCATACCATGGATGCTGACCAGCTAGCGCCCCGTAAGCTGCTTCTGTCGTCTCCCAGTCAGCAGGCTGAGCAGGAACGGTCTGACCTGGGCGGCCAGCAGCGCCACTGGTTCCAGCAGGAAGTGAGTAATCACCCTGGTCCCAGCAGGAGTTAGGTAACCAATAGAGACACTGGTTCCAGCAGGAGGTGGGTAACCAGCAGACACTGGTTCCAGCAGGAAGTGGGTAACCAGCAGACACTGGTTCCAGCAGGAAGTGGGTAACCAGTAGAGATGCTGGTTCCAGTGGGTCTACTGGTGGGTAACCAGCAGACACTGGTTCCAGCAGGAGGTGGGAAACCAGCAGAGACACTGCTTCCAGCAGCAAGTGGGTAACCAGTAAACACTGGTTCCAGCAGAGATGCTGGTCCCATCAGGAGGTAGGTAACCAGCAGAGACACTGGTTCCAGCAGGAGGTGGGTAATCACTAGAGATTCTGGTTCCAGCGGGTCTACTGGTGGGTAACCAGCAGACACTGGTTCCAGCAGGAGGTGGGAAACCAGCAGAGACACTGCTTCCAGCACAGGGTGGGTAACCAGTAGAGATGCTGGTTCCAGCAGGTCTACTGGTGGGTAACCAGCAGACACTGGTTCCAGCAGGAGGTTGGTAACCAGCAGACACTGGTCCCATCAGGAGGTGGGTAACCAGCAGAGCCATTGCTTCCAGCAGAAAGTGGGTAACCAGTAGAGATGCTGGCTCCAGCAGGTCTACTGGTGGGTAAGCAACAGAGACACTGGTTTCAGCAGGAGGTAGGTAAGCAACAGAGACACTGGTTTCAGCAGGAGGTAGGTAACCAGCAGAGACACTGGTTCCAGCAGGAGGTGGGTAACCAGCAGAGACACTGGTTCCAGCAGGAGGTAGGTAACCAGCAGACACTGGTTCCAGCAGAAGGTTGGTAACCAGCAGACACTAGTTCCAGCAGGAGGTAGGTAACCAGCAGAGACACTGCTTCCAGCAGGAGGTGGGTAACCAGTAGAGGTGCTGGTTCCAGCAGAAGGTGGGTAACCAGCAGAGACACTGGTTTCAGCAGGAGGTGGGTAACCAGCAGAGACACTGGTTCCAGCAGGAGGTAGGTAACCAGCAGACACTAGTTCCAGCAGGAGGTGGGTAACCAGTAAAGGTGCTGGTTTCAGCAGGAGGTGGGTAACCAGCAGAGACACTGGTTCCAACAAGAGGTAGGTAACCATCAGAGATGCTGCTTCCAGCAGGGGTTGGGTAACCAGTAGAGATGCTGGTTCCAGCAGGAGGTGGGTAACCAGCAGAGACACTGGTTTCAGCAGGAGGTGGGTAACCAGCAGAGACACTGGTTCCAGCAGGAGGTAGGTAACCAGCAGACACTAGTTCCAGCAGGAGGTGGGTAACCAGTAAAGGTGCTGGTTCCAGCAGGAGGTGGGTAACCAGCAGAGACACTGGTTCCAACAAGAGGTAGGTAACCATCAGAGACACTGCTTCCAGCAGGGGTTGGGTAACCAGTAGAGATGCTGGTTCCAGCAGGAGGTGGGTAAGCAACATAGACACTGCTTCCAGCTGGAGTTGGGTAATCACACTGGTTGCACCCCATTGGTGTGTAAACACCTTGGTTCCAATTGAAGGTGGTGAAACACATTGTTTCCGGCAAGTGTGTGATTTATTAGCTCCCTTTTTAAGAATATGTATTCAGTTTTCAAAATACCAGTGCATGTGATGAGACTGTAACATGGTGACATATTTTTCCCCAGCCTCTCAGTTTCTTTGGAAGCAATAGTTTTGTATTTCATCTTACTTAATGAAGATATTCAGGGCTCATACTTTATTATGATCAATAAGTTTAACAATACAATAGAAGTTTAACAATTTAATAAACAAAGTTTAACTTTGTGAGATCTCATTGATTTTGATTCTTCAGGTTGAAAAGAACATGGCCGACTCTCGTCAGGAAGACCACATGAAGAGGTTGAAGAAGCTGAAGAAGGAGCTAGACTATTTGACTCAGACAGACTGGAAGTATGAAACAACAAAGCCGTTCTAGACCTGAGCTCCAGCAAGCTGATAACTCATCTTATATTGGAATGTTGTAACTTATTAGAGAGTATTTGATTCAAAGACAATGCTCGTTTTCTAAATCCCTGTGGTGTGTTTGTCTCCTTCAGAGTTCACGGGGAAGGAATGATTATCAGTGACAGACCTTGCTTTTAAGGCGAAGCTGTGCTCTTTCAGACAGTCATACCATCACAGTGCTGTGATAAGTACCTACCGCTTCGGTTCCCGATAGCAGAATTCGCTCGACAGTGATAAACAAGTCATGCTGTCGGGGTTACGTTCGCTGCTGTGGGGCGGCGGGCAGCGGGAGGGCGCGTCTCCGCGACCTGACCTCCACCAGCTGTTCCCGGCGGACGAGCCGCGCGCTGACGACCAGCGGCGCTGGTTCGAGGGCGCCGTGCTCACCTACTCGCCAGAGGGCGGCACCGTCTCCGGCGACGTGTGGTTCGGCGCCGAGACGGTGCGGGGCCGGCCGCCGGTGGTCGGTGACAGGGTGTACGGAGAGGCGCGCCGCCGCGACAGCTCGCGCGCCTGGCTGGCGCTGCACGTGGAGGTGTGCGATGACGAGTGGGACGACGGACGCGGCCCGGCCGAGGCGCGCGTGGTGGGACAGGTGGCGCGGTTCGACGGCGAGGTGCTGGTTCTGACGGACCGGGAGAATGAGTACCGCCTGCACCAGGCTGGTGTGGAGGTGGACTTCACGCCCCAGGAAGGTAGGTCGGACCGTTTTGTTGCCTGCCAAAGATTTTAGTGATTGAAACTAACACTTTATTAAAATGTTACAGTTTGTGGGAACAACACAGTAAGGGTACTGTTTCGTGAAATTCAATTCCAGTCTCTCTGTCTCGATCAGCCCCTTTTTAGCAACTTTAAGCCATAATTACTCCATCCTTAAAGAGAATATGGCACCTTTAACGTGATTTTAACTGAGATAGCCAAGTTGTAAAGCAAGTCGGAAAACCCGGTACTCCATATATCATTTGTCTTGGAACTCGATATTTCCGAAGAAAAAGCCAAAACCTACCTGACACCAACCCCCTCATCAACCCCTCGCCCGGCGGCCATTGTTGTGAGCTGCTGGTGTGACGACATGTGCTGACGTCACGATGAGCATCAGCCAATCGAAGTCCTTGAAGCGTTTCGAGTATGGTAGTGGTTGCCAGATCGTGACATCATCCACAGGCTGATATTTATTTCTGTTTCTAGAGGAGTATTTTTAAAAACAAAATACTGAGCCTGTTGAACATTTTTCAGAGAAATAATGAGTGGTTTCATTGTTTTTGGCTAAAAGTACGCCTATTTTTACTAAATTCCAGGATTCGACCAAGGTGCCCCATTCCCTTAAAGTGTTTCACTGCACCAATTCTGGAAAAACCGTTAGCTTTGCGCGTGTAGGCTACCTACTTCAGGTGGGTTAGCATTTTATAACATCTTTGAATCTGAACAAAACACAAATCCACCCGGTTATGTCTAGAACCTAAAGAAGAGTTATAACATCGCCGCATCCATAGACATCGAAGCATTAGTTAAGTGGTTTCCATATTCGTCCAACAGCCCTGTAACTCTCCACAGGCCCATAGTATAAATCGCTCGTGGCATAGAGAGGGTGACGTTACTGTTTCACCGCTCCAGGCGAATTATCATTTGCCGACTCCGTGCTGGAGGCTTTTAAAGAGGGCTGAACCGCACCAGCTTACATATTTCCTGTCTCGTGTTTTTTTATTGCTGTAAGGCAGACTGAGACAATTCAGGGATACATTCTCCTCTTCCCACAAGTCTTTCAATTTTTGATGGCAGGTGACTGGCACTGACGTTGGCTTTGCCCCGGCGGCAGGTGACTGGCACTGACGTTGGCCGTATGTTGGTGGCAGGTGACTGGTCCTGATGTTAACCATACCGGGTGACTGGCACTGACGTCGGCAGGTGACTGGCACTGACGTTGGCTTTGCCCCGGCGACAGGTAACTGGCACTGACGTTGGCAGGTGACTGGCTGGAGCTGGAGTCGGAGTCGGAGATCCCTCTGGAGGTGACGGCCGACTCTCCGGTGCAGGTGCGCCCGCTGCGGCGGTGGGAGCTGGACGGCGAGGTCACCTTCGTGTCGCACGAGCCGCCGGTCTTCGGCATCGTCGACAACCAGGTCAGGCCACGCGACGTGCAGTAGTGAGAGTGGGCGGATTAGTGTTACAGCAGTTGTTTTGCGTATCTTGTTAATGTCGAATAGCCATCCGGACAGTGCGTAAACATCGCATCGCGATGTTGCCTTGCCAGTGCCTGGTCGGCTCTTTAAACGATATTCTCTAGTCATTGAACAGTTCCGAGTTCAGTGATTCTTACCTTTCTTCAATATGTCATCGTGTGCCTATACATATTACGTTATTCATGATAGTAAGAATGTATTTTTAGTCTAATTCCCGATGGTCTATGGTCGTTTTGCTTCCTTTCTCTAAGCCTGTTCCACGCTGTTATTTGGCCGCTGCCCGACTGAAGTGTCGGTTTGCTGACGGACGGAGTGTTCGGTAACCGGCGGCCGCTCGGCAGGTGTACTTTTACTCCGCTGCGTGGACGCTGCCGCGACTGCCGCGCCGAGGAGACCGGGTACGGTGCAATGCCGTGGAGAGCTCTCAGACCACCTCTCGCGGCGTCACCCTCAACTGGCGGGCCGTGCGGGTGGCCGCTCTGGAGGCGCGCGCCTGGCTGCAGCAGCCGGCGCCGCTGGTCGCCGCCGCGCCCTCTGCTGCCTCTGAAGAGCTCCTACAGGACAAACGCGGTGTCAGCGTCAGCGGCGGCGACTTCGGACACTTGAAGTGCGGGGAGCGCCGCCGGGCGGCGCTAGTGGTGCGGAACTCTGGGCCTGAGGCGGTGGTGCTGCGGTCGGTGCGGCTCATGTCCGATTCGGCCGGACAGTTTAGCGTGGAGGTGGAGGAGGAGAGGCAGGTTGCTGCTGGGGTGGAGACCTCGGTGCCGGTGGAGTGTCACGCCCGGCTGCTTGGCGCCGGCCGGTCACTCTGTGTCCTCCAGTTCGGAGATTTTCAGCTGGGCCGGTGGCTGAGTGTGCACGTGCAGGATCCAGACATGCACCGGCTCAAGGTCACCGCGCCAGGCCGCAGACAACGCTCCACGGCTCTGTTGTCTGAGCTGGACGCCAGGCAGGTAATAGACGCCAGCCTTCAGCTGCTAGTGTAACAGGGCAGTTCTCTGTCGTACGATATGTGTGGTAAACGCTTTGCTCCAAAGTGTCCTACGAGGTCTTATGTACTTGTATAAACTTTATTCCAAAGTGTCACACGCGTTTGGGTGGTGCATGAAATGGCAATAAGTAGCAGACTATTATTCACGTTCTCAGAATCTTCTGATATCGGAATCCCTGTCATTCGAGCCGTGTAGTGCTGTGCTGCGTGGGATCACTTGTCGATAATGATCCCGCCGGCATGCAATCTGCCTGCCGTCGTATTCATGCATGGGACTGTTTCGATGCCGTCCTTTCTCTCCTCTGAATTTGACGCCTCATTCCATCATCTGCTGCGAGACGGTGTGATGGTGTACAGACAGTGATGCACCCCCTGTATTTGGTGTAGAAACAGTGATATCTCTTCCCTCCGCTGGTGTAGAAACATTGATGCCTCCCTCTGTCCTTTAAAACCACCCTCTGTCCTTTGGGGTAGAAACAGTGTTGCCTCCTTGCCTCTGGTGTAGAAACAGTGATATCTTCCCTCTCCCCTTCTGCCGGGTCGGTGCCCCTGTCCCCTAATGCCGGGTCAGTGACCCTGTCCCCCGCTGCCAGACTGTGTGGTGGTGTCGGGTTAGTGACCTTGTCCTCTGGTGCAGGGCTGTGTGTTGGTGCCAGGTCAGTGACCCTGTCCCCGCTGCCAGATTGTGTGGTGGTGCCAGGTCAGTGACCTTGTCCTCTGGTGCAGGGCTGTGTGTTGGTGCCAGGTCAGTGACCCTGTCCTCCGCTGCAGGGCTGTGTGTTGGTGCCAGGTCAGTGACCCTGTCCCCCACTGCAGGACTAGGTATTGGTGCCAGGTCAGTGACCCTGTCCTCCGCTGCAGGGCTGTGTGTTGGTGCCAGGTCAGTGACCCTGTCCTCCGCTGCAGGGCTGTGTGTTGGTGCCAGGTCAGTGACCCTGTCCTCCGCTGCAGGGCTGTGTGTTGGTGCCAGGTCAGTGCCCCTGTCCCCGCTGCCAGATTGTGTGGTGGTGCCAGGTCAGTGACCCTGTCCTCCGCTGCAGGGCTGTGTGGTGGTGCCGGGTCAGTGACCCTGTCCTCCGCTGCAGGGCTGTGTGTTGGTGCCAGGTCAGTGACCCTGTCCTCCGCTGCAGGGCTGTGTGTTGGTGCCAAGTCAGTGACCCTGTCCTCCGCTGCAGGGCTGTGTGGTGGTGCCGGGTCAGTGACCCTGTCCCCCGCTGCCAGATTGTGTGGTGGTGCCAGGTCAGTGACCTTGTCCTCTGGTGCAGGGCTGTGTGTTGGTGCCAGGTCAGTGACCCTGTCCCCGCTGCCAGATTGTGTGGTGGTGCCGGGTCAGTGACCTTGTCCTCTGGTGCAGGGCTGTGTGTTGGTGCCAGGTCAGTGACCCTGTCCTCCGCTGCAGGGCTGTGTGGTGGTGCCGGGTCAGTGACCCTGTCCCCGCTGCAGGGCTGTGTGGTGGTGCCGGGTCAGCCAGCCTTTAAGCCGGCGCCGTTCGTGTCGGCGAAGCTGCCGCCGTACCCGCTGCCGCCGCGGCTGCTTTCCATGGACGGTGACCAGCTGCTGCTCAGCTACCCCTGCCTGGCCGACCCGCTCCGGGCCGACAACTACCGCCAGAGGCTGGACCTGCTGCTCTACATCGAGGAGGTGGGTCCCACCGCCGGCCATCTCATCTCATCTCACCGCCGGCCATCTCATGCTTTGTCTCTGGGAGGGGGAGGTTGATAATGCTTGATATTTTGTCCGGGGCTGGTACCTTCTATTTGTTTCACAAAACCCCTGAGTGACAGAAATTGGGTAAATCCCAATAAGCCATCGCAGTGGTGGTGCGGTGTTTGGGAAGCCCGGCGGCTGGTTCCAGCAGACACCGTTGGCAGCTTTGCACTGCGTGACGCCGTCCCCGCCTGTCAGGTGGAGATGGTGCGGAGTATCCGCCGGTTCGACATGACGGGCGTGGCGCTGACCCGCGCCGGGGAGTACCTGCAGCTGGCCGTGCCCGGCCTGGCCGAGAGCCGACCCTCCATCGTCGTCGGCGACAAGGTCCTCCTCTCGCACCCCCTTCGAGGAGGACGGTGAGTGCTGCGCTGCCGGTTAGAACGCCAGTCTGTTGGCTGAAGCCCGTGGATGTTCATGTTTTGAGTTGGATGTAGATGTGCGTGGTAATTAGGGTTAGGTTGTCGGTAGGGCCATTTCGTGAGAGGTGGAAGGGGCTATGTGATCTGGCTGATTTTTGGTCGACTGCATTATATTGAAATTTGTTGTATTTGGGTGTGTTGATAATTTAAACGGCTTGTTGATTGCATCAGACCCAAAAACATGACGTAGTTGCATTATATGACCGGTCACACTGTTATGGGGTTTCCAAGATTGCCTTCTGTCATGGAAGGTCACTAGCCCTGTCACATGCTCAAGAGGGGAGAGGTCATCAAACTATGGGGACCTTTTCCGTGTCAAATTGCTTCTCCCAGATGGCGCGGCGAGGGAGACGGCTGATACCCTGTGTACGCCTTTGAGATTGAACTCATATCTCAACGACCCGATATGACATTACCAAGACTTTTGATTTGCACTAAAATGTTTAAAATTGAGATATTTCGAATCACACTGCCATCCAAATGTGGGACCCTGTATGTCCGTTGCAAACGTGCGGAACATGCATGAATTTATCTTTGGGTAGCAAGGGACTGCCCGTCACCACTGGTTTGTATGCATCTCTGGAAAGTGTGGAGGCAGTTGATCGGACCTGGGCCTGGTAGGGCCAGGGTTAATCACCACTATGGCATCAGGTAAAGACGACGGTCTGGCAGTCGCTGGTCCGTACCGCCCGTCTAACGCTGCCGTGGCGGCGCGCAGGGGTCAAGTACGAGGGGCACGTGCACGAGGTGCGACACTCGGCGCTCCGGCTGCTGTTCCACCCGGACTTCCAGCAGCGCTACACCGGCCAGGAGTACAACGCCCAGTTCGAGTTCAGCCGGTCTCAGATGCGGCAGCTGCACCGAGCCGTGGAGACGGCGCTGGCCCGGCTAGGACCCGCCCTGCTCTTCCCTGACCGCGCGCCCGCCCGGGTGCCGCAGGTACGCTCCTCACACTCACACGCCTGCACCATCTGATGGCTTCCATTGGTGTGCTTTGGTTACGGTTTAGTTGCAGTTCTGTCAATGCGGTGGTTCGGGCTGTTTCAGGTGGCCTTTATTGAGGAGTTTTGCCAGCCGTCGGATCCTGTCGTCTGTTCGCACAAGAAGCGGGTGTCGTTTGATCTGAGTGAGCGGAGGCCGGTCCCGGCTGCCGAGACGACAACGCTCCCCAACGGAACGGCAGACCCTCCGTCCTGTCCTGGGGAGGGCGTGGGAGGAGCTAGGGCGGCAGACTCGGGAGGTGCCTCGACTGAAGCTGAGGTAGCCGACCAAGCTGTGTTTGAGGCGACTGAGTCGGAGGTGACCCCGACCAACTCGCCCAGGCACATGAACATGCCCGAGGAGGGGGTGCTTGGGGAACGAAGCCGAGTTGGCCCAGTCCGAGACCACCCCCACCAACTCGCCGGAACACCACCTGCCCACGGCGTCGGACACACCGGCCGTCAGCGCGCCGAAACACCAGGCCACAGCGCCCAGGAATGGGCTATTGAAGGGAGACGTTGATGACGTTGTCGCCGCCTTGACACGGCAGTCGTCAGAAGCGTCAGACACGGCGCCGCCAGCTCCACCGGAGCGGCCTGGGCCCCAGCAGTCGGATCCGGTCGATCTGGAGGACTCGCTGTCGGTCACCTCCGGCTCCGACGCGTCGTTCGCATCCGTGGGACTGCTCCCTGGACGAGTCCCACTACACTAGCGCCTCGTGCGCCAGTCTGACGGAGACGCCTCAGGGCAAGCGTCGCACGCGGCGGCGCCGACGGCTGGCTGTGGTGGACCGTCTGTTCCACTCCCCTGCGCAGAGGCCGGCCGGGGAGGCGGGCGGCGGCGACGCCGACGGAAATGGGCACGGAGTACAACCTTCCACCGCGAGCGGTGACATTGTGGTGAATGGGCGGAGGACCGAGCAGACGGCAGGGAACACAAGTGTTCACAGTGAGAACGGCCAGAGACTGTCCTGTGATACCACTAACAGCCAAACAGCAGCAGCTCCTCTGTCTCCACCGGCGGACGCGAACGCTGCAGTCCGGCGGTTAAACGGTGCTGTGAGCCGCTCCGAGCGGGTACCCCCTACAGCCCACACAGCTGGTCTCCCTGGCTCCGCCGCCTGCCCAGCGGCCAGACCCCCTGTCCGAGACCGCTGGCGTCGCCCCTGAAGGCGCCGCCGCTGTCGCGCGCTGCCTGCCACCTGCGGCGGCGGGCGCTGTGCGGTGGGTACTGCCGGCGGCAGGGCGCCCTTCCTGGTACCGCGGTTCACGGCGGTGCCTCCCGCCGAGGGAGTGACGCCGCCGCGTGACGCGGCGTTCGTGGTGCCGCGGCTGGCGGCTGAGACCGGAGCGACTGCCAGGCCTGGCCTCAGGCTACTGCGCTGGTTCAACCCGCGGCTGAACGACCGGCAACGCTGCGCGGTCCGGCGAGTGCTCAAAGGTAGGTGGCCTGCGTGACCTGCTGTTTAGTGAGAGAAGTAGGCGGTGCCAACTCTGCTACTGCTGTCAGTTCTTGTTAAAAAACGGTTACGATACGTGAATGGTATATTAAAACACGTCGCCTGTTTCAACGATCGACAGTTTTAACACGCGCAAGTACGTGGGGGGGGTGGGCTGTACTGCACTTCCCCTCCCTCTTGGGTTTTTCGCCATGAGCCAAAAGCGGAGTTACGGTGCGCATCGGCGCTGCAACTTGATACGCTTCCACCTGGTGTTTTGACAACTCTGCACACTGTATGTTTATATCGTCCCAGCTATCGGCTTGGCGTCGAGTGCTAGCCTGTGGTTTGGTTTGTGGGGGGTGGGGTTTTGCGCCATTACTTGAGGTACGCCTGGGTACGGTGTTTTTCAACTTTGCCAATACTGTATGTTTTATATCGGTGGGGTCCCAGCTATCGGTTTTATGTCAAGTGAACTAAGCCAGTCAAGTGACACTTAAAATGTGTTTTAAAACGTACCAGGAAGAGCATGTCTAATTGATGCTGACATTTAAATCTCATAATAAAGGTCATTGAGTACGGTAACTGAGGCAACGAGTTTTCACTTATCCATGTGCTGGGGTCAGGTGAATGAACAGACAGTTTTTGACCCGAACTTCATTGTGTTTGTATGACTTCGGTGAGGTTCCACATGGTGTCGGATGCATTACGGTCCACGTTGGTGTCTCAAACCAGCCGAAGACACCTCAAACCAATTTCAGAAGGTGACCTGACAAGGTCGTATGGGGATATGGGTGAGAGTGAGGGTGTATGTCAGTGAGCGTGAGGTCTCTCAGTGAGAGTGAGTTGTTTCTCGGTGAGATGGAGGTGTTTCAGTGAGAGTGGGTTGTTTCCTCACTGAAGAGGTGAGATGTTTCTCAGTGAGAGGGGGATGTCCTCAGTGAAAGAGTCAGGTGTCGGTCTCTCAGTGAGAGTCTTAGCAGCCTCCAATCTCCTCTCAGCGAGAGTGAGGTGCCTATCGTGGTGAGAGTGAGGTGTCCCTCAGTGAGGGTTCTGTGCCTCTCCCGGGTGAGCGAGTTCGGCGGTGTCTCAGTGCGGCCGTCCCCGCAGGAGTCTGGCGCTCGCCCGCTGCCCTATATCATCTACGGCCCGCCGGGCTCCGGCAAGACGGTGACGGTGGTGGAGTGTATCCTGCAGACCTACACCCTGCTGCCCAACAAGCCGGTAGGTACCAGCCGCTTGTGGTGGTGCTGTCTGCTGGGAACGGAGGGGGGAGGGGCGCGCTTAGCACCCGCTGCTGTGGTGGCGCAGTCTGCTGGGAACCGGAGGGGAGGGGGAGCCCAGCACCCGCCGCTGTGGTGGTGCTGTCTGCTTGGGAACGGAGGGGTGGGGGAACCTCAGCACCCGCTGTGGTGGCGCTGTCTGCTGTAGGAAACGGGAGGGGAGGGGAGCCCAGCACTCCGCTGTGGTGGCGCTGTCTGCTGGGGAACGGGAGGGGAGGGAGCTCAGCACCCGCACCCTCGGTGTGGTGGCGTGTCTGCTGGGAACGGGGGGAGGGAGGGGAGGGGAGCTCAGCACCCCGCGCGCTGTGGTGGTGCTGTCTGCTGGGAACGGAGGGGAGGGGAGCTCAGCGCACTCCGCCGCTGTGGTGGCGCTGTCTGCTGGGAACGGAGGGGGAGGGGAGCTCGCTGGCCCCTCCGGTGTGGTGGCGCTGTCTGCTGGGGAACCGGAGGGGAGGGGAGCCTCAGCACTCGCCGCTGTGGTGGAGCTGTCTGCTGGGAACGCAGGTGAGGGCATCTCAGCACCCGCCGCTGTGGTGGCGCTGTCTGCTGGGAACGGAGGGGAGGGGAGCTCAGCACTCGCCGCTGTAGTGGAGCTGTCTGCGGGATGACTTGGAAGCGGATTTCAGTACAGGCCTGTCATTCGACTTGCCGGAACTGCAGCGGGCTGAACTCGGCCTGTCATTCGACTTGCCGGAACTGGGCGGTAGCGGAGCTGAATCCTCGCCGTGTGTCCGGTGAACAGTGGTCTGCGGGTGCGGTGTTGCAGAGTGCTGGTGGCGACCCCGCGTCCAACAGTGCGGCGGACCTGATCGACGGAGAGGCTTCACCTGAGCGGCGCCCTGCACAAGGCGGCCCTGGTCCGTCTCACCTCCTTCAACCGGTCAGTTACAGCCTGCGGCCTCCCCGCAACCCACTGTGTCGCTGCCACCTGTCTGGCACACGGATTTAAGGCTGGATGGATCGTTTAATTCAGGTGTGAAAGCGCATGAATGGGTTAGAAATGTTCCTGGAGGGAGGAATACAAATTAACGGGACCATGATTGGCTTTCAAATTTGAAATTTCGTGAATATCTGACATGACAACCAATTTCTCTCGGCCAGTCATGTTCTAGAGCTTGTAGCTAACATGGGGTTCACGATATTTCAAACTTCCCTTGCGTCCTACAGTGAGTTCCAAACTCACCAGCCTGATTTCACTGTTATTTCGTAAGAAATAAGCATTGGTTGCTAACGAATTGAGTTTAGCTGGTGGACGCCGGCGGCTGTTCCCCCTGCATTAGTCGGGCGGAGATGCTGGTGAAGCGTGTATATGTCGACTACACCGTCGCCGCTGCGTGCTCTGACCTACTTCCACGCCTCACTCGTGCTGTGGGCTGTGCCTCGCCCTGCGTGACGGCGAAGGTCAGAGGATAGCTGTCCGGACCTGGTGCAGCCGTACGTGATGTCGGGAGACAGTTTGGAGGCAGCGTCCCGGCGCCGCGTCATCGTAGGCAGCACCGCCGCCGCCGTCGGTAAGCACCTGCGCGGGGAACGGTACGGAGTCAGTAGTGGAGATATATCGCTGCTGGAACCTGATCGCGATCTCTGTGCCGTTCGCGTTTACGCACAATATAAGTTATGGAAGGGTTACTACTGCTTGTGTTCAGCATGCATTGTGATGATGGCCATGGAGCCTAATGGTCTCTAGTGTGGGAAGTGGGCTTGCTTTGTCGTCATTGACACGTCAAGTAGCTGCCAGTTTAAGTGTACTGACCGAA